>VZRN01005828.1:8630-26478 GCA_013397935.1 Dasyornis broadbenti | reverse complement strand
GGAAGGAAGGAAGGAAGGAAGGAAGGAAGGAAGGAAGGAAGGAAGGAAGGAAGGATTATAGTAATCTAATTTATATCAGAAATGATATGAAACGAAGAAAAAAAATCAAGTATAAACAGATGGTGGTAAAGACAGGCAAAGACAGTGGTTCAAAGCATCTTTTCCTAGAACACAGTATACATATATACAACCTCATTAAGGATGACTTAAGAATCAGATTATGATTTTCAATGTTGTTGATGATACAATTATTGCTAAAAGAGCGAATAAAGAATAAGTAGCTTCTGTTCACAGCTCTGCCTTGCACTGAGTGCATCAGAATAAATTGCTATGCTGCTTCTTTTCCTGCTAATAACTGGATCTATCAGAAACAGAATATGATAACAATTTTATTTGCATATTTAAAACAGTGAATAGATCCTGTATAAGGTTTAGGCTGAACTAAAGACCCATATTTTAAATGCAAAAGGCATATCTTTTTAGGCTGTGATTGTGCCATGTAGATAGTAGTAAGTCCTTTTAGTTTCAGCCAGTGAACATAATAGCACTGCAGAATGCTTTTTATTGAAATATAGATCAATCTTCTCTGTTTAATTTCTCTAGAACTAAGTTAAGCTGATTCGACTCTCATCCTTCAGGAATCACCTTAATCAAATTCACATTGTCCAAGAAAAACATTTTGTCAAACAACTTAATCCTGCTTGTCCAAATGTATACTATCCAAAAACCCAAGGGTAATGTACATTGCCAAAGATTCATTTTTTCTAACACGCCTATCTTCTTGATTAATCAAGTAAAACAAATCCCTCAAAATATTTTATTGAACTGCCTTCTTTCAAATAATTTAGAGATACAAAATAAACTGTATTAAAAAAATCTTAAGTGATTTTCTGATAGTGATATTAGCTGAAGTCCTATGTCAAGGAACATTTCTGCCTTTCACAGGCACAAAGATTTTGTGTAATGAAATAAATATCATTGAAGTGCATGCCGTGTTTAAATCACACGTATCTCAAACAGTGAAGGGTTGTTTTTTGCATTCATGCTTAAAGCAGTCTAGTCTGCAGCTCTGCCTCTTCTGCGTCCTGTTAATTCCTAAGGCTGTCAGCAGCAGAGACTAAAAGCTAACATGATCTAGCAAAGTGTTTTGTGTCATAAACATTGCTCTAACATTCTGAAACGGCCTTGGTCCAAATTACCTAACCTTATTGTCCACATTTTCTCTTGACCTTAATGGGGCTTGTAACATCTGGGTACTTATATGACAGAATTAATTAGCTAAAGTTACAATTAGTATATAATTATTGTCAACAGGAGCATGTGGGCTGGAGCAAAGCTTGTTTCCATGCTTCCCAAGCTAGCATTGCCTGCAGAGGATCCTTGGTTATGCATGATTCCATACCACACCAGACCATGGATCCCATATCCCGTATCCCTGAGCTACCTTCAACTGAACAGGCACATGGTACAGTACACATCCAAACAGGAAGAGCTTTCTGTAGCTCAATCAAAAAAGCGTGCTCTTCATAAGTAAGGTTATTTCAGCATGTGGCTGTGCTGTTGGGTCCAGGGTGAGTTTGCTTGAGGTACCCTGAACAGTGCTCTGCCAAGTAACACAGGTCATTCCTCTGCCAGCTGAGATTTCCTGTTATACTTTACTATTTCTGAACCCTATGCAGCTCCTGAGAGAGAGACAAAAAATTAAATACGGGTTTGGTAATGTATCATACTAGATCAAAGATTACAGCTGAATTCGGTGCAAGCTGTCTTTAGTTTAATTGTTAAGAAAGGGAGAGAAGATACGGCTTCGATACAAGGATGGTGTCAGCTAAAATATGTCCTCCTAGTGCACCTCTCCTTTCTCCTAAGGAATTTCAGGTATGTTATTAGTGGAAAACATCAGTTGTCTAAATTGTTTGTTCCTTTAATGTTTTTATTCCTCATGCCTATCTGTCAGATCTTTCCATACATAACAATAATAACAATATTGCATATTTAATCCAGAGGACTGGCTGATGGGCATAAAACTCGCTCTCAGAGGGGTTTGCTTCACCAAATCCCTGTTGACTATTAAATCTTCCAGTTCTCTGAAGCCCTTCAGAACAATAATCAGAGAAAAGCAAGCAGAGACAGGTTATGGGGAGTGAGGATCATTTTCTGTTTGTTTGTCTTGTCTGGTTTTCCCTTTATAGTGAGAGATTACTGAGCCAGAAAAAGCTATTAGGACCCAAACAGGGAGGTCTCATGCCTCCTACTTACTTGGCGGGGCCATGACTGTATCTCATTCATATTCTAGTGGATTGGCCTTTTGTGGCCTGCTGAAAAGCCATAAAGGCAATGACAGCAAGAATGACTGCATTGCAAGTGCACCCTTTCTCATTTCCATCTCTCCTCTCCTCTGAGACTGACATTATTAGAAAGTCAAATGCAATGGCTGCAGGGGTTCCTGCTTTTTTTTTTTTTTCTTTCCTTTTTTTTTTTTTTTTTTTTCTTTTTTTTTTTTCCTTTTTTTTTTTTTCCTATCCTTTTTTTTCCCTTTTAGATTTTACTTCTTTATTTCATGGCACAGCCCAGGCTCACTACATTCCTCTTCACAGTCCAACCACTTCCCAGTGGGCACACATACATCAGTGAAGTCTGTCTCTCTTGTTCTCTGTTTTTTGTTTGAGTTTACTTATTCAAAACTCAGCTGCTTTTGTTACATGGCATTTAAGCTTGAGAGAGATACTTCTCTAATGATCTCATTCACAAGGAAAAAAACAACTGTAAGTTTAAAAAAAAAAATTAAGGAAAAAAAGTGAAATAAAAATCCATCACTATCCATACATTGAATTAACTCTGATAATGACTTAAAATGTATTTACATGCTAATGCCTTCATTAGGATTGAGGCTCAATAGAATTATAAACTTATTAAAGGACATCACTTTGACTCAGGAAGATTATTTACCACTAATTATAACATGCAGCTCAAGAGTGTAATGAGAATAAGTGGACAAAACATACAAGGCAGATTTAACACTGACAGAAACATATGATTACATGAACAGCTACCATTTGAAGATTTTGAGACAAATCTTATTTTGAACATGTGTGTGACATATTAATGTAGCTCTTTAGGCACAAGACAAGTGCTTCAATTTGTTTTCAATAACAGGTGACACAGTAGAAATAGGGGAATAGAGGCAGTGGATAGGCTAGTTAGTGACCTTTGCTGATTGACTGGATATCTTTTATAGGAAAACAGCTATAAAGAAATAGGCAAAAGAATGATGTGGACCAATGACATGCAAATGAACAAAACCAAAAAAATGTCTGCACTAGAACAGTGAATGAAAAGAGCACTGTTGGAAAGACTGTGTTTCATGGTAAGCATTTAAACTGCATATAAGGAGCAAAGAAATGGAATGCCATGGCATTTACTACGCATTGGTCTTTCTATGCTGCATGGGCATTAAATAGCCTATGGCAATTTCACTGTCAGCAGGATTTGTCCCTGAGTCCTTGACCAAAATTTGTCTTTGTTTCTCTTGCTGGGCTGCATGCTGATTTTCCCTGATCTGTTTGTTTGCCAACATCTATCACAGAGCTAAATTTATTTCAGCGATGACTGTGGATACACAGCTGTAGGACAAAATGTTATACAGAAGTTATGAATGAAAAATATTATTATTATTGCCATTACTATGTCATAAACACAGAATTTGGAATTCCAGCTAGCATAACTTTAGTTCTGAAATCCAGCAGTTAAGATTTAGTGCTATTGTTCTGCTTCTTAAAGCTACCCTCTAGTAAACAGAATGACAGCTTTCCTATTTGCAGACGCGTGGCCAACTTTCCATTGTGCAACAGTTCTCCCTTTGTTAGAAGGCAGAACATGAAAAAGAAAGAAAGAAATTTTTAATTAGAGGTAATAGAACTGCATTGGACCAATGCTAATTATATAAACTTGTTTAGACAATGTAACATAAGGGGTAATACACCACCACTGAGCAAAATTTCACTTTGTGAGAGAAATTCCTGGCACAAAAATTGACCTGCATCAGGTACACACTTGTGCTAAGTGTTATATTAAAAAACATGGAATGCAATGAGTTTCTTTCTTCATGTATCTTCTGTGACAGTCTTTAAACATTTTCTTTTACAAATACTTATCATCAGGCTTTCACCTCCCGGCTCAGAAAGTTGCTTACCAGCAGACAGTAAGAAGAGTTCTCATCAGTTTCCATGAGATCTGGTGAAACACAGGACTTTTACTTCCTCTGCACATGTTTAGCTTCTTCTTCTTCCACCAAAAGATTCGGTCGCTGTACACTTGACTTTCACAGTATGTCAGAGCTGACTTGTGTATCATTGGGGCTTTGGAGATTGTTGCAGTAAGTAGCATGACTACTGCCTGGAGACACTGCAAACCACATCTTCAGCATCAATGTACCTCTTCTCCTAGTTCTGGCAAGAGGACACTCCTGTTTCTAGAGACTTATTATATCACGCACTTTTTGTCTGGAGTTGGTAGCTCCCTGCACCAATGAACCTGCATGCATTTAATCCCTCTGCCTAAGGTACAAATGTTAGACAGCACCTCTCCCTGTCCTCAGCACCTGTCCCTGTCCTTAGCACCTGTCCTTGCCCTCAGCACCTGTCTTTGTCCTCAGCACCTGTCCCTGTCCTCAGCACCTGTCAGCATAAACACCCACAGCCAAAGGAATAGAAGCGTACACGCGGTACTGCAGCCCAAGGTGTCTAACAGCTGCTGGCCCTTCAGCCACATGGATGGTGGCTGGCGGGTGATGTTGCAGCACCCAGGCCCCAGAAGGGCTGGGTGAGTGGCTCCCTGTGCAAAGGAGGCATCCAAAACATGCAGCAGCAGCTGCAAAATCCCAGCAGTGCTGTTACCGTGGAGACAGCCAGAGAGAGAGAGAGAGAGAGAGAGAGAGAGCGAGAGAGAGAGAGAGAGAGAGAGAGCATGCAAATCTGTGTGTGCGTGTGTGTGTGAGGGGGTGGATCAAGGCGGGAAAATTGGGAGGAACTACAGGAACAAGCGTTTTCTGGCCTATTTTACATCTAGAGTTGCCACTTTGTTCTTCTTTACCCAGTCTTAAAACAGTTCCCCATCCTTTAAACGGGTAATGGCAATGATTCCAACAGTAGCTCTGTACAAAAGGTCATCTTTTTACTATTTTTAACATATTTTCCCCTTTCTAAACAGATCATCATAAGGAGTTTTTAGTGCCATCTTGCAGAGGTAGTAGAAAATGCTGAAAAGACACACTGATTGCAGCTTAATTAGACATTACTGTTTACCAAAAGCAACTCATGCTATAATATTGTTTCACATTATAGAACAAATATTTCTGAACATTTCTTCAGCAGCTGTATGAACTCTCAGTAAAACTAAGGACTCTGCAAAGGTCATTGTTACTGAAGGAGGCTGAGTAGAAATTCCTTTCTGCACTGTCCTTTCACAGTTCATTTCTGTTCTTTATGTGCTGTATTCTGTCCCTGTGATGTCTTTGCCATTATGTTAAATGGATGATCTTTGTATTCAGACCTTAGAAAAGGTTAATGGTTATTACTGCTATGTGGTCCACGAGGTAGAGTTCAGAATGATAATTCAGATTCATGCCTATGCCTATTTATGTAGACGTTTGTCTGAATAACAGCTGAGTCTCAGCTGCCTCCCTCTATCGACCCAGCTCAGCCCTGATTTTTCCCTGCTTTTTCATTCATGGGGCTGCAATGCCACAAACCTTTTGTACCTGCTAAACCTGCCATGCTCTTGGCTTCATTGCCCTAAGTGGAAAGCAGCCAGCACATCTCCAGGGCTGGACATTCTATCTCAAATATTTTCTATTTTATGGTAGTTTAATACGTCAGATTGAATCAGGATTAGATGCAAATGTCCAAAGGAAAAAATCCACATCATTCCCACCCAGTGGTTGACATATTGTTTTCCAAATAGTCTAACTTTGAAAGAACTTAGATGCATTTTATATTAGAGAAATAGATGGGAGACAGCTAAACTTGCTGACTTAGAATGGCACAACTGGCACTATCCAGTTATAGTTACTCATGACTTTATTGGACAAGAATCCTCTTTTCAGTTGTCAACACTTCTGCTGATTTTAATATTTTGGGCTGAGAGTTTCCATTTAATATTCTGTTATCAGGTCAACTCATCTGGAACCTCATTTGAAATAAGATAATCTGGTGTGTTATGAGCATATATCTTGTTTTGCCCAGATAAAATATCCCATCTTGCCCACTTTGAACTTGTAGTGCCTTGCTGCAGGCTTGAGAAAGAAGTTTCACTTTGGTTGGAATTTTTTTGGCTTTTGCTGTTGTAGTTATGGATGGGATTTTGTTACTGTTGTTATTTTTTTTTTTTTTTCCTTAACCAAGACTTCTTATTTTTAGAAAAATTACAATAAAACCTCTGGAAAAGTATTTCTTAGCAAGGCATCAGTTTGTCAGAAAAAGTAGCTCCGAGAAGATGTATCAAACCATTTTTATGAACTGTTTGTTGGCCAGGAGGGAAAAGGAAAGTGAAGGGGAGGGAGAAACAAAAAAACGTAGGGAAGGGAGTTCAGAAAGCTAAAACATTTCCCTCAGCTGAGAACACTGACCAACATCTTGAAATGGATTCTTCAATGCAGTCTGGATATATTGTCCAGGGATGCTTAAATAATATTTTTTTTTTTCTTGTATGATCATGTGGTTTTAGATTGGACTAATTTTCCTTTTTGCTGGGTACATGTGGATGCAGTAACAGATCAATGGATCTCTTTCATCTACCACTAGATGTCATGCACTGATATCTGTCGCAACAGTGTAGGCCAGGATTATAGGCACACACACACAGAAATGTATGAAAATTCTTCCCCTTAAGCCTTTTTTCACTTTTTGTTGTGATTTAAAATATGAGAAACATGACCACTCCTGATTAATTGATGTTTTAACAGATTTTTCTTGTCATATTCTCTGTATTTCTTATATTTGAAAACTGTTTGCCTAAATGTAAATTGACTACTTGAATTTCTATTATACAATGTCTACAAATGTTTGTTGGTGGTTTTCATGCTTGTGTAAGCCAGGCGCAAATATTATGACAAATTTGCAAGTGAGTAGGGAGAATCTTAGAGATCATTTAGACCATTAACACTTTTCTTTCCCTAAGCATTGAACAATAGCACAATAGCATTCAAATTTACCGTTAGCATAATTTATAAGGATGGGTTATCCCATCTCCCACCTGACCACATTTTATTTTAGGCTGCCTGTTTCGGTAAGATATCTCAGACATACAGTACCAGAACTGATAAAAAAAAAAATTCTTCAAAGCATCTTTTCCCTAGCAGAAAATGGTTTATTCAATATCTTTTTTTTCTTTACCTAGAAGTTCCTTTTTACTGGGAAATAAGGATTTTTTTAAGTTTCAAGCCAACTTTTTGGCAGTAAAAGGCATTTTGATTTCGTTTTTACCAAACAAAACCAACTATTTTCAAAGAACAGTCTCTACAAGAAAAGAAAATAATTCACCAGAAATATGCATGAAGAAATAGGGTTTGGCTGGTGGCTTTGAAAAAGCCTTTTGAGATAAATTTTACTATGCCATTTTTTAATGAGGCAAAGTGATTTGCCTCAATTCGTGGAATGCCTTGGTGACAGAAGCATAAATAGACTCCTAGCATCCAGATTCTCAGTGTTGTGGCTGATCCAGGTTTAACAGGTAGCAATGTAATCTTGAGGCCCCAGCTCTCTCAGTTTCTGTTTGCGATTGCCTGATAATTCCTCCTCCCAAAGATATGTATAACACCCAATTTAAAAACAGACTAGATGTGTGGAGAGCAAGAGAAAACCATGGAAACAGGATGAGGTTAGTGGCATAAGTCCATGCACTATATATATATTGAATGTTGCAGTTACTTCACTAAGCAACAGCTTAATGTATGGTATAAAAATAAATGTTAGAACATTTAAAAATTCTAGATTAAACCAAAATCACATATAGAAGCACAAAATCTTACTGGCAGTAACAGTACTACATTGATAAAAATCTTTGCTGCTGACAGAGTGAGACCTGATGCTGTTTGTTAGATTCTCAAGTGGCTCTAAAGGTCATGAAAGCCTTTCTATATAACATGATTACAGTAAAATAGAAAAAGGTAACTGACTCAATCCCCCAGTTACTGCTTGCTTTTATTGAATTTCTGTACTCATTTCTGCTTAATTAGAAACAAAATTAAATTTATTTCAATGCCAAGTTGTCGCTGTTGTTCTTTCAAACCACGTTAAAAAACAAGATGAATATTTTCAGATAATATTTATACTTTGCAAGAAAATATGTCTGCCTGGTTTTTCTCATCCGAGAAAATTCAGTAATTGGGATTGATGTCCCGATCCACTCCTGGTGAGTAATGGTGAGAATTAAATGATGTACACTTAAACTGAACAGAGGTACTCTGTGAGTTAGAGCAGACTGTGATTTTTAGTCTGTGTTACCATCTCTCACTACAAAGGAACAAATTTCTTGCTAGTAAAAATGAAGCACTTCAAGGCACCGAGCTGAGCCATATGTGTCAGAACTAGCAGGAGAGCTGCTGAAAGGTCAAATATGCCAAGTATAGGAACGTTTGTCAGAACCTGACAGAAATTCTTCAGCTGAAAAATCATCTGTCGGAGAATGTAGATTCCTCAAAATCAAATATTTAACAATCCACATTTCAACATTACCAAAGTCCTGACAGAAAGTCAGGAAGGCTCTGAATAAACCTTGCCTGTCAAAAACCTGTCAATACCTGACTGCTGTGCTCCCAGCCATTTGCTTGGGAGCTACTTAGGCCAGGGTGGGTGGGGCTGAAGGGCTTTTTTTAACCAAGCTTTAGGCCTAGGAACCCTTGTGCCAAAAGACTGCCTTTCTGTCACACTTCTGCGCTCAAGAGGATTGAGGTCTCTGGCTTCTCTTGCTGAAGCCTTCAGGTTCAGCAATCTGTCTGTTCAGGCTTTTCACTGCTTTAGAGGTCCTGAGCTGGGGCTAGGCTGTGTTCTGCTATGCCATGCTGTGTTATCCCTGAAATGCTACAGGAAGAAGCTGCTGTTTCCATGCAAGAGCACAAGGGTGCAAGCGGCCAAAACTCTGCTGCATTGAGCCCGTGATCTCACAATGCTCTGAGGATACACCTGGGTCTTTACCAGAGACACCGAAGTGATTCACTCCTTGATGATCTTATGTAAGACAACACAGCTGTGACACATTATATGATATTTAACTTGTCACTATTGCCTTAAATATGCCTAACCAGGCACTTTGTATGGAAAAGAGAGAAAGTCTTCTTGAGAAAGATAATTGAAGATCCCATAGCTGTGTTCTTTTGAAACCTTTTGAAGAGGTTTATACAAACTGAGTGATATTTAATAGATAGCTTGAAGCTGCTATCTGTAATTTAATGTTCATCATCCCCACACTTAACCACAGTTGCTTCTTTGTACATGTAGAATAAAATAAACCTGTTTTTTAAAAGAGAGAAAATATTTTGGTCTTGGCCTCTGACTATCTTGAAACTCTTTAATATACCCCACCCCCATCTCTGATCACCTTTCTATCAGACTTCATGAGGTCCTAAATGTCTCCCCAAATAAGAACAGTCTCACAGGCAGAAGAACATCTGGCGCAGAGAGCAAATAATAATTTAACATGAGATGACAGGGAAGTTTTTGGTTATGTATCTGCAACAAATCTACTTCATGAAAGTTAATATTTATAGCTACACTCTTGTTGATAATGGTAAAAGGAAATAAAATGCTGCAGGCTAAGCTTTATGCTTATGCAAAAGAGCAAGGCGTGCCAGTAGGTTCTCAACAGTGCTATGGAGAAACAGAACTGGAGCATCTTAGGCATAATAATATTCTGGCAAAGCCACAGTTATCTCCTATTAGCATTTTTAAATTGTATTAATCCAAAAATAGCCCGTATATATTGAATTATGAGCATTATGAATGCTGAAAATTAGTTTTGATTCTAATCATTTTAGGTAGAAACAAGGAATGCTATCCCTCTTTCCTTTCATCAAAGAAAACTGTTCAGAAAGCCACTGTTTAGAAATTACTTTCAATCATTAGGTGTTGTATGATACCAAGGAAAGTATTGAAAAGTTATGAGGTAGCATGCTTAGGCCACTGGCACTTTTCAGTGAGAAGTATTTGGACAGCAAGCAAAAGCGAAAATGTCATGCTTCGAAAAATAACAGTTTCTATTTTTACGTTAAAGCATTCCATCCGTCTCCTCAAGTGCTAAATATTACTGTGGAGAAAAGACATATTTACTGATTGCTTTATCAAGACATCTGGCATTGTTCTTCTGCACTTGGTGAAAATACACAGCTTCATTATGCTTCGGTGAGGATATTTGCTAAAAGTTAATGGGATCATGTAAAATAGGTTAAGTGGGCACAGACATTTATGGGAATAGGATATTCCAGCAATCACTGCAGCCCTACTTAACAGGTCCCAGAGTTAAGGAAACTGCATGCGAAGGCTTCCTTATTGATTGAATGACATAATCTATAGGCATAGATAGTGCAATGGCCTCTGAAGGGGAGGGGAGAAGTACTGTCAACAAGCATGAAAAGCTTTCATGGTGTTTCTAGAAGTCATAAAGCAGCAGTGAGTGGATTCCTACATCTCAAAATTACACCTGGATATGTACTGAATTACTTCTCTTATTCTACAGTAAATAACAGGTGTGCTAAATTATCCATGCCTTGTATGATTCAAGGAAGAGTCCTGACAGCCACTTTCTTCCTATCACTCCCTGGGTATGTTTTTTTTTCCTTTTTACATTTCTAAATTTCTCCCTTAAAGGGATTGACAGCTTTGAACTATCTTCCCAAAGATCTAAAGAATCCAAAAAACAGCAGTTTCTCTAATAAATAATGTCACAGATCCCTATTGGTTTAAAGCACCGCGGAAAGCAACCACAGAGGGTTGGGGCAACCAGAATCAAAGTCACCTTGATAGTAACACTGTTAGGAAGCTGTTTTTAACTGCATGAGAGCATATGGTCTTTGAAAACACATGAAGAGACAAAAGTTAATAGCTCTATCCATTTCTCTAACTTCCCTTCCTCCTTAAAATTGTAGCAATGCATACTATAACCGGGCACTTTAACCTGAATTTTCAGATATTATTGCTTTCCTTTATATTCAGTTCACATGGGGTGAAGTCACCTCTGATCTCTGTGCCTCACAGTCTGGCTGTGTTACCTGCACAACATCTTAAGATGGTGATTAACCTACATGCTCTCCAGAATGCAAGAGAATTCACAAATTTCCCTCTCATGCTGAGTTCTGACTCTGTCAATCTCTTTTTTGTAGGAACTGCTAGAGGAAACATTTTCCAGTTGGAGTGAATGCACCGAAATCAGCTTGAACTCTGTTTACTCTCTGCTAGGAAATACCGCATGTGTAATGCTTATATTACTTTGGCTATTTGAGTATAACCTTAAAAAAAAAAAAAAGGAGGCAGATTATGAACATAAATTATCATGATAGCTCCATAGAAAATACAGATTTCCACTACTCAGGATATAACCTAAAAATAGTATTCTGTGATGCCAGTATGTTGCTTGGAAATAAAACTTACCCTTTTTTTTATAAGGATAAAAAATCCCAACACCAATATCATGGTCTGTATATATATATGTATATATTCCTTACTCAAGTTGTGATGTGTTAGCTAAGTGACAAGAACTAAGAATTCGGCTGTATGTCCCTAAAAGGCCTTCTGTCTGTGACTTTTCCTCACAGCTGCTTTATCTGAGATTAGTCTCTGTGCTTGAGTAATTCCCATTGGCACAGTTGCAGGCAAAGCGCTACTGTCTGCCAAGCTTCTGAACTAATCATTGGTGAGTGTAGTACCCCAGGAGTGAGAACCTGGAGGCTTAAAATTTACATGAATCCATTTTTACTTTTCATAGCTCTGGCACTGAGCAAAGTGCATTAGAGCATGATCTGTTGCATCAGCTGTGCTTTTTTAAAAATGGAAAAAATAAAACATTTCTTGTTTTTATTTCTTTCCTATAGTGTGTGAGCATTTTGGTTTCTTCGTTTTGTAATTTAGTTGTTCCAATTGCTATTTTTCACCATTTTTAATGAAGTCTGCTATTTCATGTGGGCATTTTTGTCTGTCAATAGCTGTCTAAAAAGAAATACTCCTAAATGAGTTCTGAACTTTTCTCCCACTTCTGTGGACAAACAGAACAACAGAAGAAAATGTTGCAGGCGAGCACCCAGGATTCCAGTGAAAGACATGGAGACTGAGTAAATCCAGATGCAGCTTTCTCCGCTTCATACCGTGACTAGCCCGCAAAAAGTTAAGGCAGAAGTTTAATTTGTGCAAACTTTAGGTTAAAGAAACTGTTTATCTCACAAAAAGAATAAACATATTAGAATTGCTGATAACCTGGGCTGGAAATAGGGAGGGTTTAGGGCATCTGCCAGGGATGAAACACAGGGTGTAATGATTAGCTGAGTCAGGAAGAAGTGGTGTGAGGCAAAGGATAGCTTTAAATTCAATTGAGAACTGTAATCACCAATCCATTCTGAAGCAGACTGTATTTCCAGTTCAGTTCTAGAAAACATTCTCATGAAAACTGAGGTTCCTTTGCCGAACCTATTCTTTTCCTATAAAAATTATTCTGAAGACAAATTTCCAGTAAGGTCTATCTAGTATATTTTTGCATTAGTCACTGAGTCTTAGACAGATACCTGAGTAGTTTAGGGGAAAAAAAGCCACCTTTCATCCTTTTAATGGATGGAAAATAAATTGAATCTTTAACAGTATTAAGGACCAATGCTGAGACATCTAGTATCTTATATTTTTAATACGTAACTGGAATAAGAGGACTTGATCTGTATAGTATGGCTATCCAGCATCCAGAATACACTGGATGCTCTTAACTGCTGTCAGATGAAGGCAGATAGATTTTATCTCTCCAGCTTCTCAGCACCTGTTGACTTTACTGTATTTAATTTTGCTCCAGACCAGTCCAACCGCTTGTGGAAAATGAGCTTTATGCCTTTGTGTTTAAATTAAGCTCCCTAGCACTTTCTCCATAAGGTGATTTTTTTCAATTATTGATTTATTCTAGTTGGCTTTGCTGGAATGCCTTCTATTTTTTCCAATTTCTTTTATGTAAAGAGTGGACCATTATTTTTATGAGAATTACAATCATCTGTCTTATTAAAAGATCATTCACATACATATATTCAATTTCCTGTAGGTAGCAATGAAGTTTTTTACTATCCCAGCCTTCACTGCTGAAAACAGCATTGCATATGAAAAATGTTCCAAATTTCCCTCCATAGGTGCGAAATTCCTCTTCATTCTGTCCAGTGGACTTCCTTAAAAACACCGTTGAACATTAGCAGTACCTGTTAGAAAGATTTGCTATACTTCTATCACATTTTGTACCTGGGATACTGCCATGTTCCGTGGACTTCCTAATTGCTTTCAAAGATGAAATTGCTCTCCAGTAATCTATGTTTAGAAACTTCCACTTTCTAAAACATGTAAAACAGCATGTCAGATGTTATGACGTGAAGATTGTAACAAACTGGTCTGCCAAGGAGTTTTACTGAAAGTGTTATTGCATCTGTAGTTCAAAGTCCCAAATTTTTTAACTATGCGCCTGCACTCAAGAATGTCACATTTTTAAAATCAATACTGGCAGTATTATTCAGAAATAACCTTTTGAAACATAAAGATTTTTCCTACCCTGTTATTCTTGTTTGGAGCACTGATACTAAATTTTATTTTAACGTGACTTATTTGAAAAACAAATCCTTGCATCACTGTAAGTATATAGACAGACATACTGTGTTCCTACTGTAAATGGGAAGATGGCAAGATCTTTTTGTCAAAAGACAGGTAGAAGTATAAGACAGAAATTGGATAAAACTACTGTTTAAAATCAGACAATAAGGTAGCAAATAAACCACAAGTAACATACACGGTATTTCAATAGCATGTTCTCACCTTTGAGCACTTTTTGCTTTTGATCTCTTTTGCCAGGTTCTGTTTGTATTCTGTAGAAAGAAATCTTACCTTTGTTCCATTAGCACATTGTACTTTCTTAATTGATTTTAGTGCTCTTTGACTTTCTTTTTGAGAATTTATTTTCAGTGAAAAGAACATTTGACCGTGAGGTCATTGGTTCTAATTCTAGCTTCTTCTGGTAAACTTAGCAAAACACTCAGAAGAGGAAAGCTGTTATTATAACATGCTAAGTATTGTATTATTAGACAAAAAAATTTGTTACCATCTAATAGGGTTTCAGTTGTTTATAAAGCAGTGGATTCATTTCAGTGGTAAGAAATAGGTAAGGTAACAAGAACTCTCATGGCAGTCCTGATGTTGGCGTCAGCAGCTGAGCAAGCATTAGCCACTTGAGTACAACCCTTGCTCTTTGGTGTTGATCTTGTGGTGTGGGTTGCAGGCTTCCTGCACAATTTCTGTGGACACACTCTGGTTCCCTTTTGAAGAAACACTGTAAATAACATAGCTTACAGCTTTAAGATCGTAATAATTTCTATGAGGATGGAATTTAATGGGATTTTTGTGTATGGGTGGAATTTTGTATTTTAAAAAAGAAAAAGGTAAAGTTGAAGTTTGACAACCTTGCCTCACATTGAAGAAAATCCATCAAAACCTTGGCCATCAAAATAAGGAAATTATTAATAAGAAAAAAATGCAATTAACGTTTTAGATAGATACTCCAAAATCAGTGTTACGAGATTGAACATTAATTGCCTGAGATCACTGAAAAAGAAATCCTTACCATTTGGTCCCACCCGAAGAAACATCTTTATGCCAAATGCTAATATTTAATATTTTAAATTTTATTTTTGGTGGGGATGGATTTTAAGATCTTTATTCTTCACTCCTAGAAGTTTACATAGGTGCTAAATTAAGCAAGATTTACGTGTCTTTTTGTGACTCAGTAAATCAAAGGAAATAATGCTTCAAATGTAACTCAGATGGTCTGAGAATAAATCCACTGCTGATTGTAAGAACTCAGGCACTAATATGATTAACACTGCTCATAAGCTGTTAAATACAGAAATTAATTTACAATTAATGAGTTGCCAGCTCACTCGCACAGCAGTGATTGCTTCTCTTCAATTTCAGACCCTGTCATGAAACTCTCTCAACTACCTATACAGCCTAAGCTTTAACTTTAGATTTCTCATAAGTTCCAGTGACATTTGTTCTGTTATTGCCTTTGCCTACCACCTCCTATTTACATTCATGTACTATTACCACCAGTAGACAAAGTAAACAGCAGTCAGGGCTATCTGTTAGGCTGACTGTGTGAGGAATTATTATGGTTGCTTAGCAGCCAAGAAGACAAGATAATACATAACTTTCACACAGGGAATGAAAGAGAAAGCAAATTTAGGGAGTTAGAATATTAATAACCAGTTAAGGCTCTAGTATGAAAAGTCTGAATCATGAATTATCCTGAGAGATCAGCATCAAAACTTTGTTTCAGGTTAAAAATAACTGTATACTCTGTATGAATTTTATTTCCTGCAAATATGGCTTAATTTGAGAAAGGGCTTTAGCATCACGACACCATGCTTTTAAGCTCTGTCCTTCTCTGGCCTCCTAGGCTCCCTGACTTACCTACAGATGGGTAAATCAGATATCTTTAGCGTGTAAATTGGTAGATTGCTTTCTAAAAATGAAATTTAGGAGACACATGGATTAAAAATTATATACTGGTGAATAAGAAGCATGATTTGTGTTACAAAAATTCAGTGAAATTCATTGAACAAGTTGATAAGCATACTGGCAAGACACATTTAGCTGGTGTAGTCTGCTTTGATTTTCAAATAACATTTTGCAAAGTCTTGCATCAAAGCCTCTTAAAGAAATTAAGAGGCCAGAATAAAAAGGAATGTATTCACGTGTATACAAAATTTTGTACCATATAAGAAATACAGTGAGAGTAGTATGTTTTTGAAGCAGAGGAGCATCTCATGTGTGGCTCTACATTGGTATCTGTGTTGTTTCACATAATCACAAATTAATCAGAAAAGGAGATGAAATGAAGGAGGTGGCCAAGTTATGGTAACAAATAAATGACTAAAGGAAAGAAAGATGATGGTCTGCAGCAAAGGAGGACTTCATAATACTGAGTAACTGCATAATAAAAGGGCAGACAAAATTAACTATTAATAAATATTAAGCAATGCATATAGAGGAAAGCATATTCTTAGTTAATTTGTATATATGTGGAATCTAAACAAATTATTACTATTCATGATTGTGATATGGATTTATAATCATGAATTCCAGAAAGTATAAAGCCATCAATAATTATTGAGAAAGTAAATAGGAGTCCAGGAACTATTTCAAAAGGAACAGAAATCAAAAGAGGAAGCCTTGGTAGGCCTTAGTTAAACCCATAGTACATCTGAATCTTGAATACCTATTCAGTTCTTGCCTTTCTATTTCAAAAGAATATGCAGAAATGGAAAAGATGCAGAGAAGTCTGGAAGTGGTGTTCAAAGATATGGTATGGCTTTCGTATTATGAAAAAAATAGGTAATTTATAGTTTTCAATCTGGAAGACCAGGGAACATGATGAAGATCTGTAAAATTGAAGGTGGCATGGAAAAAGTAAATAAGAATCACCTGCTGAAGATAAAAAAAGAAAAAAGAACCATAGAAGGTTCAAAATGAATGAATGGAAATAATCCTTGATATAATAGCTTTTTAATCTGTGAAATAGTTTAACAGTAATATTTTGAGTTCTGAAACTCTTCAAAGGTTTTTTTTTCTCAAATCTTCAAGAAAAACATGAGCATTGAAGAACTATTTAATACAAGACAAAATTAAATTCAGGAAGTCTCTGTACCTCAAATTTCCGAAGAACTGGTGAGTACTGCAGGAAGGCAGGTGGTAATGCCCACTTCTCTAATGCTTTGAGGCTATCCTAGGCACCCACGAGCAGTCACAGCTGAAGACAGAGTGGGTGATCCCTACATAAGGCAGAAGAATTATTTTCCTGCCGAAGAGAATGTGTAAGCATGAATTCATCCGTAGATGGTTGGCATGGTACAGGCTGAACTACTCTTGGGAGCATTCAGAAGCAGATTTTTAGGTGCTCAAGGAATTTTACTAAGAGGAAGAGGAGGTGCTGTTGGAATGTTGGAATACAAGCACTTGTCAGGGCCTCCGAGCAGCTAAACTGAGAACTGACCAATATCTTAGGCTTAGGTTCCTAAATCTTTTTGTTGGCACAGCTCAGAATAATTAATTCATAGATTATTTTAAGACATTAAGTGCCTTGACTACTGAACATATCTTTATCAAAGTAAATATTTTAATCCACTTAAATTCAATTTCAGTTCTAGCATAGTAGAATGTGCCTCTTCCCCCTGCCTCCTCTGCCACCTACCCCCAATCTGGTCATGTAAGAATTTCCAAAGCAAAGCAAGGATTAGGGGAAAAAAGCATTTTTAATTTTAGTTGCTGAAAATCTTACTATGTTTATGCATTCCTTTTTGGTAAATATTCAGCAAAATATATAGTAGCACAACCCTGAACAGCTTCATTGCTTCTTAATGCTTTAATAAATGTTCACCATAAATCTTAACAGCAGACTATGCACATGTCAAATCCATTTATATAATGGCGGAGTAGATTTAAAGTTCAAAGGTATTATGTTGATAGCATCACTTTGCTGGTTGTAAACAAATATAAAGAAATGTGAGATTTATTATGAGCCATTTCTTATTTTCCAAGTCTCACAAAAAAAAAAACAAAACCAAAAAAGAAACAAA
>VZRN01005827.1:2059180-2114580 GCA_013397935.1 Dasyornis broadbenti | reverse complement strand
TGCGGGGGCGTTTCGGGGGGTCTTGGGGACGCGGTGTATGCGTGTGCGGGGAGCGGCGGAGGGAGGGGCGGCGAGTGCAGCGAGGGCGTGTCCGTGTGCGTGCGTGCGGGGGTGCCGATGTGTGTGTGTGCGGGTGTGTGTATGTGCGGATGTGTGTGTGTGCGGGTGTGTGTGTGTGCGGGTGTGTGTGTGTGCGGATGTGTGTGTGTGCGGGTGTGTGTGTGTGCAAGGAGGGTGAGTGTGCAGGGGTGTGTGTGCAGATGTGCGTGTCCAGGGGGTGTGTGTATAGGCAGTGTGTGTGTGCAGCTGTGTGTGCAAATGTGTGTGAGAGGTGTGTGTGTGCAGGTGTGTGTGTGTGCGCAGGTGTGTGCAGATGAGTGTGTGTGTACAGGTGTGTCCCAGATGTGTGTGTGTGTCTG
The DNA here is from genome assembly GCA_013397935.1 of Dasyornis broadbenti. NCBI lineage: Eukaryota > Metazoa > Chordata > Aves > Passeriformes > Dasyornithidae > Dasyornis > Dasyornis broadbenti. Next base: position 2,114,161 of record VZRN01005827.1, on the reverse strand, counting down.
TGCAGGTGGGTGCATACAGCTGCAGGGGCACGTGCGCAAGCATGTGTATGTGCAGGTATGAGTGCACACGTGTGTGTGCACACATGTGCACAAGCAGCCATGCCGGTGCGCAGGTGTGCACATGCAGTGGGATGCTGGTGTTTGTGGGGCATGCAGCTGGGTGGTGTGGGCATGGTGGGGTCCGTGGTGCATGTATGGGAACACACGTGCGCAGTAGTGCACAGTGTGTGCCAGGGGATATATACATGCACAGGGGTCCACACATGCACTTTGTGTGTGCGCGTATGCACGGCGTTGCATGTGGGGATGCACAAGTGCACAGGTGTGCATGCTGTGTCGGGATGCACAGTGCACAGGTGTGCACACACACTGTGGAGATGCACACTTGTAAAGGCATGCATGCTTGTGCAGGATGGGATGTGCACCCACAGGGGCATGTGCGTGCAGGGTTGTACATGTATGTGCAGCATGTGCTTGCCCAGCACGTGTGTACTGCTGGAGCAGCGTCACCAGGGCTGGAGGAATGAGTTGGGGCACTGATGTCTATACTGAGCCGTTCCTGGCTTACTATTAAGTTACAGTTTGCTTCCTATGGAGGCTACTGCTAAGATGCTACTGGGATATTCTCAGTAATCTTCTGAGGCAGTAGGGAAATACTATCAAGACACAACTAAGATACTCTCAGGATACTGCTGAGATGCTAATATGATGCTATCATGAGTTTACTAGAATGTGCACAGGTTACTCTACAGACAGCAGTAAGGCACTTTCAGAATGGCACTAACATTCTGTCAGGATACTATGTGGATGCTACTGGGATACTGCAAGGACTCCCCTTTGGTACTATCAGGCCGCTACTAAGATTTTTCCAGCATATTTCCAGAGCTGCCACTGAGATACTCATATGAAGGTACCACTGGAGCACCTCACACACTATGTGGTACCTCTCCAGATATGCTCAAGTTGTTTTCAGTGTAGTTATGTGGCAGTAAAAGAACATCTGGATAATACTCTGCACTACCAAGGTACTACCAACACACTATGCAGATATCTCATTACACCACTATTAGGATGCTATCAGGACACTCATTATATACTACTGTGATACTATCAGGGCACTACAAAGACTGTAACTAGGATGCTGTTGGGATGCTCCTAGGATAAAAGGGCAATATCAGTAGGATACTTCCAAGACGCTTCAAGGGCACTAGAAAAGATAGTGGTAAGATATTTCTGGGATGCTATCAGGGCAACACTCAAATTTTTGGAATACTGTCAGCACATTACTGACACTTTCAGGCCACTTGCTTAGTAGTTGATACGATTGATAAGGATACAATTAAGATACTACCAATTCAGGGAAATAGATAGGTTTTTTATGATTTTTTTTTTACATGTTATCAGGGTAGCACTAAGCTACTTGGACCACTATCAGCACTTTGTTGCTACTAGTAAATTACTACTAGAATAGTGCCACAATATCAGAATATTTCTTATTAAGGTAGTATATCCTGTTGGGATACTACTAGGATACTACAGAGATACTGTTGGTTATGTAATAGCCCAGGCAGTAGGCTTTCAGGCAGCACAGCAGCAGCGAAGGGAATGGGGAGCTTGGTGTTGTAACCTGTTAGTAGCCTGGTGCCTCACAGGCACCCTCTCCCTGCAGCTAAGGCAGCACATCGGTGTTGAGGAGGATGGAGGCGCCCCTGGTGAGTCTGGAGGAGGAGTTCGAGGAGGGGCCCGGGGATGATGGGGGGACCCTGCAGCGCCCTGCGGACCCAGCGCTGGCCGAGCTGGAGAGCTTCTCAGCCGAGATGATGAGCTTCAAGTCAATGGAGGACCTGGTGCAGGAGTTCGATGAGAAGCTCACTGTCTGCTTCCGCAACTACGACGCTGCCACTGAGGGCCTGGCCCCCGTGCGGGGGTGTCTGCAGGCACAGGAGGAGGAGGAGCGCCTGCAGGATGAGGAGTGAGTAAGGCCCACTGCTTCTGGGGCCATGTGCCTCTTCACAGCCCTGAAACGCTCCCACAGTGCAGGCTAACTCCCAGCATTGCAACGTGGTCATGCTCTGTTTCAGGAGCAGCGCTGTAGTATCCCGTGAGTAAGGACTTCTTCGGGATCTGCATGCCATCTTGCATGCTAGCAGGGTACAGCACACATCAGCTCGGCCCCTTGCATCACAGCAGAGCCATGCAGCAATGTGGAATAGCTGCGTGGTATCCTTTGAATAGCTGTGTAGGATCCTATGAGTAGGCCACCCTTGGGTCCTTTCATGGTCATGAAATGCACCCTTTTCCCACAGCATGCAGTCCAGCTGATGATTGTGTAGCCCTTCAGAGTAGTGGTGTAGTATCTATGACTGACACCCCTCTGGGGCCTGCTGCAGCTCCTTGCATGTTTCTAAGCTCCTATCACATGCAGGTCAGAACTTGGACTGTGGCTCGATCATACAGAGCACCTGGGATTGGCATCCTATGAGGAGGAGGAGCAGCATGTCCCATGCCATACTGCAGGGGGCCACAGTTCTGTCTGTGCAAGGAAAAACCCAGGGGTTGAGCATAAACCTTGAGTAAGGTGTGAGTAGAGTTTTGCCACCTCCTCTGTACCATGCCAGGGGATGGCCAAATCCCCTAGGGTCAAATTCCCTCCCTAGGCTCCCCCAATTACTATTGTGCCTTTTGCGTTAAGTTCTACGGTTTCATTAAAAACCTTGTTTTGTTGCAAAATGCTGTTTTTTTCCCCACAAATCTTTGGGCTTTTTCCTCATGATGATTATACACTATCACATTTCTAGTGGATTTTTTGCATGTTTAATTGGGATTATACCCCAGGCCAAAATTGCTAATCCTTACTTTCACCAGGCAAAGGGTTTGTTTTCAACTCAAAAAGCCCCAAATCTGTTGGTTTTGTTGGTTTGTGTTTGGGTTTTTTTCCCCTGAAACCCACTGAGGCTGAATTGATTTTTGCAATTGCTCGAATTCATGGTTTTCCAGAGCAAAATGCAGCTTGGCTGCGCGCCGGGGCTGCCGCGCTGTCGCCGCTTTGTGCCACTTATTGTGTCTTTTTTTGGGTCATTGTGGGCAAAACAGGGCTTTTTTTTTATTCTTCCTTGAATGAGCCCTGTGTGCAAGGCAGGAGAGGGGCCATGGCCTTACAGACACTGGATTTCAAGAGTTATTAACCATTTCTTGCCATAATTAACTCAGAAATCACTGCTGGGCTTGGCTTGCCCCTGTGGAGTGCTGGTCCTTTAAGAGCAGAGAAAAAAAAGCAAATTTGAGGGGGATAATCACTGATTTGCTGTGCTTTGTTAAAAATAGGAATATAGAGGTTTACCATCATCATTTTTGTATTTTAGTCTGTGAAATCTGTAATTTCAGGGGGAATTCAGCCCTGGTGAGGAGGAAAATACAATAAATCCCAAAAATGAGCAGTTTAGAGGTTGGAAAGGGGGCAAGTGGTTTTGGGGTGATTTTCAGGATTAGGATGTGGAACTGTGCTGGACTAGAACCCACCATTTCTGCCTGAGTTGGGGAGAAAATTTCTAATCTTGTTTTGTGCCTTACCCCCATTTTTGCCCTTTTTCCTGTTTTTGGCCTTTTTCTCAATGTTGGCATGTTTCAGCTCTTTTTTCCCTTTCTCTGTCTTTCTCCTCCATTTCTTTCCTTTTCTCCACTTTCCTGGACCTTTTCCCCATTTTCCCTCTCATTCTCCCTTTTTTCTTACATTTTCTTTTTTTCCCTATTTCCCTTTTCTCTTGATTTTTCGTTTTTCCCTCTTTTGACCATTTTCCGCTTTTTCCTATTCCCTATTTTTCCCTCTTTCCCTTTCTTTCCCTCTCTTTCCCTCTCTTTCCCTCTCTTTCCCTCTCTTTCCCTCTCTTTCCCTCTCTTTCCCTCTCTTTCCCTCTCTTTCCCTCTCTTTCCCTTTTTCTCCTCTTTCTCCATTTCCCATTTTCCTTCTTTTCCTTCTTTCTCATTTTTTCTTCCATTTCCTCCCTTTTACCAGATTTTCCTTCTGCCATGTCTTCCCTTTTCCCCCCTTTTTGCCCTTTTTTCTGTGTTCTTCTTTACCCCTTTTTTTCTCTTTTCTCCTGTTTTCCCCCTTTCCCTTTTTGCTCTCTTCCCCTCTTTTCCTTTTTCCTTCTCTGTTTTCTCCTCTTTTCTCCCCGTTTTTCCTTTTTTACCTTTTTTCACTTGTTTTTAAATTTTTTTCCCCCCATTTTTGGGTATTTCTTTGGGGTAGCAGGACAGTTTTTGAGGCATTTTAAGGATAACGTGTCAATGCAGCATTTTGGAGTCTTTGCCACTGGCATTTTGGGGTGTTTTGGGGTGTCAGGGCAGTATTTGGAGGCATTGGGAAGGTTTTGGGGGTGGGGTTTTGGAGGAAGCCTGCTGGCATGTTTCAGGAACAACGTTTTGGAGCATTTTGGTCAGTACTTTGGGAAAGCATTTTAGGATATTTCTGGGTGTTGAAAAGTGACATTTTGGAATCTCTGGGGTATTTCAGGGGGGTTGGGTGGTTGGAACATGACAGGGTGACATTTTGGAGCTTTGGGACCCTTAGGGCCATTTTGGGGTATTTCAGAAGAACATTAGGGGACATTTTGGAGTGTTCCAGGGCAGCATTTTGAGCTGTTTTGGGGCCTTTCAGAGACTCTTGGGGCTTTGGGGCAGCTTTGAGATAGTGTTTTGGGCCACTTCAGGGCATCGTGTTGATGTTTTTGAGTGACATTTTGAGACATGTAGAGACATTTTGGGACACTGCTGTGGCCTGTGAGGGTGTTTTGATAGCAGCATTTCAAAATGACATTTGGGGTTGTCTAAGGTGGTGGGGCAGTGTTTTTGGGTCCTTTGGAGTATTTCAGGGCAGTGTTTCATGATGCTGTTTTCAGAAGCTTTGGGGTCTTCTAGAACAACATTTGGGGTTTCCTAGGATATCACTTGGGGTGTTTTGGGATGTTTCAGGCATCTCCAGTGGTGTTTTGGGATTTTTGGAGGTCGTTTCAGGTTGTTTCTGGGCTTTATTTTGGGATATTTCAAGACATCTTGGCATGCCATTTTTGGGATGGCTCTCTGCGATGCCACATTTTGGGATCAGCACTCACTACCCACTCCCTGCAGGGTCTGGGATGCCCTCACCGATGGCTTTGCCCCCCGGAGCTCCCCCCGGCCATGGCTGCACCCTGGGACTGAGGCCCTTGATGGCACCGACCCCCAGGTACGGCTGTGGCCCCCCTTGGCTCCCCCAAAGGCCCCTGTCCCTGCATGATCCCCTGACAATGCTTGACAGCTGTCAATCAGCCCCAAGGCTCAGCGACCATCGTGGCACTGCAAACTACCCAAAAATGGGAGTTTTGATGTGCTGCAGCACCAGTGCAGTGAGTGTCCACATTTCAGTGTGAAATCACACTGAAACCAGCGAGATCGCTAGGTTTGACAATCTGGTCTTTGCCAGTTTGCCCCCGTGTCAGGGGTGGGGTGGGTGTTTTTGGGAGCAGAAAATGTGTTTTCATTTGTAGTGAGTTTGTGCTGTCAATAGGCTGATTTTGGGGTTGTAAAAATGTCCCAATATCCATGGAATTTAATCCATTTGGATGTAACGGCCTGTTGCTAAAAGGGGAAGAAAAGATAACTTTCTTGGGTTATTTTCCACTAAAAAAGTGGAAAAGATAGTGAAAGGTGGTAAAAAAGATGCCTCCTTGTCCAGCATCTCCATCCAGCATCTCCATCCATCCCTTCCCTGTTGGTGTTCCCTTCTGCCATCTCCCCATCTCATGTCCCCACCCTGTATCTCCATCAGACCTCGCCCCATTCAGCTTCACTAGCCATCATCTCCCCATCCAACATCCACTCTCCATCCAACATCTCCATCCAACAGACCTGTACATCTCCCTGGTTTCTTCCTAGTCCTTGTCTCCATTCAAGAACTCTCCACCCAGTATCTCCCTGTCCAACGTCTCTATCCATCTTCTTGCAACACTTCCCTCTCCAGTGCTTCCCTGCTCATTGTCTCTGTCTCCAGTGCCCCTATGCAGAACCCCATCCAACATCCCTGTCCAATGCCTCCCCATCCAGCATCTCCATGCAATACCCTCAATCCAACATGTCCCCATCCAGTGTCCCCCTGAGCCAGGCTTCCCTGGTGGCTCTGCCCATGGCAGGGCCAGGGCTGTGTCTGTCCATGCTGGGGCTGTGCCCACGTCAGACTGGGCCTGTGGTGCCACCAAGGCTGCTCAGGCTGTGTCTCCTGCAGCTTGGCGGGAAGGAGGAGGAGGAGGAGGAGGAGGAGGAGGAGGAGATCACTGAGAGGAGTGAGCAGGACTCTGGAATCAACGAGGAGCCACTGCTGACAGCTGAGCAGGTACCCCTTGCCCTAGGGACATCTGGACCCCTGCATGTCCTCCAAAAGCTGAGCTTTGCCACCTCGGCCCCATGACCACGAGCTGAAAGCACAAGAAAGAGCCAAATTCCATCATCTTGGAATGTGATATGCAGGACCTGGAATATGGGTGTAGACAGAAGTGTAGGTTGTGGGTGCCAATGTAGGATTTGGGTGCATGTGGGAACGTGGGGTGCAAATGCTGCTGTGAAAAATGGGTGGCATGGGGGAAGGATAAAAGTGTGGGGAGCAGAGGTGGGATGCAGCTATGGAGGCAGGATGCAACTGTGGGGTGCAGGATGCAGGGTACAGGTGTGGGGTGTAGATATGGGGTGCAGAATGTAGGTGCCAGATGCAGGGTGCAGGTGTGGGGAGGGGGATGTGGAGGCAGCTGCAGGGTGTGGATGCAGAATAGAGAATGCAGATACAGGTACAAGTACAGGATCCAGGATGCAGTAGGAGGAGGTGGGTGCAGAGAGAAGGATGCAGACAGGTGCAGGATGCAAATTCAGATGTGGATGCAGGTCCTAAGTGTCCATAGAATGTGGGATTTGGATGTGGATGGGAATGTGGGACGCAGATGCAGGATGCAAAGAGAGGACCCAAGGTACAGATGGATGTAAATGCAGGTGCAGGTCCAGGATAAAAGGGAGCAGAATGCAGATGCAGGATGAAGGGGAGGATGGAGGATGCAGATGCAGGATGCAGAATGCTGATAAGGATTGGGGATGGAGACCGAGGATGCAGGATGCTGATGCAGCATGAAGGGAGCAGGGTGCAGGTGTGAGTGCAGGACAGGAGTGCAGAGAGCAGGTGCAGGACAGCTGCAGATGTGGGTGCAGGATGTGTGGGGTGCACGGGGCAGATGCAAAGTCCAGGTAGGATGCAGGTGGAGATGGAAGACACTGATACCCCACAGGTCATCGAAGAGCTGGAGGAGCTCATGCAGAGTTCACCTGACCCCGAGGCTGACCCTGAGGGTGAGGAGGAAGATGAGGAGGAGGAAGAGGAGGAGGAGGAAGAAACCGAGGTTGATGCTGAAGGCAAAGGTGGTGGTGGGGGCACGGAGCCCATTGTGCTGCGGGAGCTGCATGCTTTCTCCCCCACTTTCAACAACAACTGCTCCCATGAAGGTATGGCCAGCAAAGCCCAGGCCAGTCACTTTTTGGGGACAATTCCAACCAAATTGGACAACTGAGTCTGTCCAGGCCTCAGTGCTGGCTTCCTCTGGGTCTTGGCCAGAAGGGCTCTTGGCAAAAACTGTGAAGAACATAGGGATCTGGCTTTTGGTATGGAAAGGCACGTGGGGTTTGCCAGGAGCCTCTGTGTTCTGCATAGGGTGCACCATGCACATGAGATTTGTCACCAGTGGCATGGCATGTGTCACCAATAAGCCCAGGCATTTCACTAATTGCTCTGCTCTTTATCACACTGTGCAGGTCGCTAATTGCACCATGTCGGTGATTGATTGCACCATGCATGTCACTGATTCCACCATGCATGTCAGTGATTGCACTATATATGTCACTAATCACAGCATACATGTGACTAGTTGTGCCATATGTGTCACTAATCACACCCTGCTTGTCACTAATTGCAATGTGAATATCACTGAGTGCACCTTGCATGTCACCAGTCATGCCAGGCAGGTCTGTAATTGCTCTGGGCATGTTGTTTATGGCGCTGAGTGTATCAGTAATTGCACAATGGGTTTTATTTCTTGGTGTCTCAGAAAATGCAGAGCACATTTCGCTCAGCACGAGATGCATTTTAATGGTTGCAGTGTGCATTTCACTGACTGCACTGCCGGTGTCGCTGATTGCCCCAGGCATTTTCCTTGTTTCCCCATGCATGGCACCGAGGCCAGAGGAGGCCTTGGAGATGGTGCAAAGGCTGGAGCACCTCTGCTGTGGGGACAGGCTGGGAGAGCTGGGCATATTCAGCCTGGAGAGGAGAAGGCCCAGGGGAGACCTCAGAGCCCCTTCCAGTGCCTAAAGGAGGTCCAGGAGAGGTGGAGAGGGACTTTGCACAAGAGGCTGGAGTGACAGGACAAGGGGAATGGTTTCCCACTGCCAGAGGGCAGGGTTGGATGGGATATTGGCAAGAAACTGTGAGGGTGGTGAGGTCCTGGCACAAAGTTTCCAGAGCAGTTGTGGCTGCCCCATCCCTGGAAATGTCCAAGGCCAAGTTGGATGGGGCTTGGAGCAGCCTGGGATAGTGGAAGGGGTCGTTGCACATGGCAGGGAGGTGGAACAAGATGGGCTTTGAGGTCCCTTCCAACCCAAGTTATTCTGGAATGTCCCTGTGGACACGTGCCCGTCTCTCACCTGCCCGGCACAGGGCTGGGGCAGCTGTCGGCACGGGAGCTGGTGGCAGCTGCAGGCCGGGCAGAGGCGGCGAGCCGGGCACTGTCGGCGGAGCTGGTGGCGCAGCTGGCGCGGCGGGATGAGCTGGCCTTTGAGAAGGAGGTGAAGACGGCGTTCATTGGGGCACTGCTGGCTGTGCAGGGCGAGCAGCGGGAGCAGCGCGAGGCCGCTCGGCGCCGCCGGCGGGACAAGGGGCTCAGCCTGCAAGGAGGGCGCTCCGAGCGCGGCAACCACATGCCCCGCAAGGTGGGGCACCTGGTGGCCACGAGGACAGGGATGGGGGTGACTGGGGTGGGCAAGGAGGAAAAGGGGGCATGGGGGATATGGGGACAGGAAGGGGCAGAGGGATGTGGGGCAAGGGGATGAGGGTTGAGGTGAGATGGGGTGGAATGGGAATAGTGACAGGATGGGGCAGAAGGGTGTGGGACAGGGGCATGGGGAGGACTCAAGACGGGGTCATGGAGCAGGGGTTGAGGGGTGTGGAACAGGGACATGGAGCAGGGGGATAAAGGGGTATGGGATGGGGCTATGGGGCAGGGTGATGGGAGGGATATGGAACAGGGATATGAGCAGGGTGTGGATGTGGGAGTCGGGGAGCTGTGGAGGACACTGGTGCCCGAGGAGGTGTCACGGGTGAGGTTGCTGTCCCTGGGAGGTGACAGGGTGAAACATGTCCCCCCAGCGCTTCAGCATGGAGGGCATCTCCAGCATCCTGCACTCCGGCCTGCGCCAGACTTTTGGTCCTACCACCAACGAGAAGCAGGTGCCCTTTTCCCCCCAAATTTGCCCAAATCTGTTTCTTTTCACTCTTCCTCCCTGCGCTCCCCATTCGCCTGCATCCCCGAGCCTCCTTTTGAAATGATTCTTAGTTTTACAACAGTGCTCTATCCCCTACACTCTGCTAATCCCTCTTGGAAAAATTACCTGTTTTGAACCCCAAAAAGTCCTCCCTGAGCAGGGATGGATTTGGGTGGAGTTTGCAGTGCCCAATTAGTTCAGTACTCCCCAAAATACCTGCAAGTTACATGAAATTGCAGGAATTTTGCAGAAATACTCTATTTTTGCAGAAATCTGGGATGATTTGTCTCAAGGTGCTGCAAAAACCAGTCAGTTTTGTGCCATCTGCGTAGTTTTTTGAGGTGGCTTTTGTATTTGCAGTACCTGAACACGGTGATTCCCTATGAGAAGAAGGGCTCACCACCCTCCGTTGAGGACTTGCAGATGCTCACCAACAGTGAGTATTCATTCCAGCTGCAGTTTTAAGTCAGCATCAGATGTTTTGGGGACACAAAGGCACATTTTGCTTTGCTTCAGTGGCTGCAAGTTGGATATCATTGCAGTTTGGGAGATTTTTTGTATCGCTGCAGCATGGGCAATTTGAGGTACTACCCCCATCATCATTGCAACAAACCCACTTGGTGGGGAAAATCCTCGGTTTGCATTGCTGCAGCACAGCTGGTTTGCAGGCAACACCTCCCCCCAGTTTATGCTCTTTACAGCAGTGTTGATTTGGGGGCAAATCACCCATTCTGCGTTGCCACGGATTAGCTCATTGGGGATGAAAGTCTTTTTGGTTTGGATGTTCCCAGGCCCACATAAATTGTATGGGGAAATTCTATGGCAACTGTAAGCTGGTTTGGAGAGAAAAAAAAGGGATATTTGGTGAGGGCAGGCTCACAGCTTTGTTCCCCCTCACAGTCCTTTTTGCCATGAAGGAGGGGAATGAGAAGGTGCCCACTCTGCTCACGGATTACATCCTCAAAGGTACCCGCACTCTCCTCTGCATCCCTTGGGCATCCCTGTCCATCTTCCTTGCATCTCCTGGGCATCCCTGGGCATCCCTGTGTCTCACTGTGTCCTCAGTGCCTGCTGTACAGTGCCCCCAGGCAGCTCTCTCTCTCTCTTTGCAGTGCTCTGCCCGACCTGACGCAGTGCTGCCCTCACCCTCCCCCCCCGGCGCCTCCAAAACAGGGCCAAACCCCAGGAAAAAGGGTCACCCGTGGCTGCCCCACCCTGCACTTCCTACCCTTTGCACAGCTGGGAATAAAGGATTCCTTACATTAATTAGGCAACTGGTGTCTGTGTTTGTGTCCCCCCTGCTCGTGAGAATCACTCATTTTTGCAACTTTTTGATAGGAAAATGCTGGTTTTAAGCCATAAATCCCAACACAGACTTAGCTGCAGTGCTCCCAAATATTATGGAATCTATACAAAACACAAACTTCTGGCTAGCAAGCTGCTGGGTGCTCAGAGCCAGCTGCAGCTGCCACCATCGGAGGGGCAAAATTCAGATGTGAATTCTATTCTCAGGGATTTTTCCCATTTTTTTTCACTTTTCTGTGGCCTGATTTTCTGCTAAAAACTGTGCAAACATCACCTTTTTTCCCCCAGAAAACCAACCCATTATTAAAGAATTGTTAGGGGATGGGGGCTTCTATCACTTCCATTTGGGGGAGAATTGCTCTGTTTTGGAGTTTGTCACTCATTTTGGGGAAGAGTGCCTAATTTGGGGGTTGTTGCTCATTTTTGGAGAGTATTGTTCATTTTGGGGCCAGTGCAGTCGTGGGAAGTCACTTATTTTGAGGAGAGTCACTCATTTCCAGAAGGACCACCAGTTTGGGACAGCATCCTTTTGGGGCCATGTCACTCATTTTGGCAGAGAATTTTTGGAGAATACAACTCATTTTGGAATGAGCACTCATTTTGGAGGAGAATCACTCATTTCATGGAGAGACTAGCCCTTTTTGGGTCATCATTTGATTCTGAGGAGCATCCCTCATTTTTTGAGACATAACTCATTTTGGAGTGCGCATCAGCCGTTGTGGGATTGTGTTTAGCATTTTGGGGAAGCATCACTCATTTGGGGGAAGAATCACTCATCTTTGGAGAACATAACTCATTTTGGGGTGTGCATCACTGCTTTGGGGGGTTGTATCATTCTTTTCTGGGCAAAATCCCATTGGAGCTCATTTGAGGGAGGAAATTTTCATTTTTGGTGGATCATCAGTTTTGGAAGTACAAATCTAATTTTCTCCACATCACTCAAATAGCAATTTGGGTCCATTCACCCATTTTGGGGGTAAATCATGTATTTGAGGGGAGTTTTGCCCATTTTGGGGGGTTATTCCTGCATTTTGGGTCTTCTCCACTTAAAGGAAGAAGCTGCCAAGAAAATACTGCCTGACCCATCATCTTGTAGCACTTCATAATAAATGGCCAGGAATTAATATTAAATTACAATGAATCCTTTATGAAATTACAGATTACATTTGCGCCTGATCAGTATCGAAAAAGAGGCATATCTGCCCATTGCATCACTTGTGGTTTTCATCTCAGCTTTTGTTTGGGTTTTTTATCAACTCTTCAAGAGCCAGGAAAAAAAAAAAGGACAATACGGGCAAAAAGCCACCAAGAAAATTATCCTTCTCATGGAATCTCACATTTAGAGCAGGAACCTGCAGAAGACAATTCCTTTATTTTTGCCCTGGTTTGCTTTTGCATTTCCTCCCATGCCACATTTTAAGGCGAAACATACTCTTTTGCTAGCATTTAAAATAAAAAAACCCAAAATATAGGGTTTTTGGCAGTTGCCCTTCCCCAGGGGGCTAAAGCTCCACCATTTTTCCATGTGGAGGGACAGTACCAGGGAGAAATCATCTTTCAAGCAACAATACCGAGTTTCCTTCCACCCGGGCGAATCTTGGGCATCGCCACTCAGTTTTGGGTGAAATCTTGCATTTTTTTAACCAAGTTTTTTCCCCATTTTTAACTAACTCCTTGCCAAAAAGCCTTGGAAAAATTTTACTTTCAGCAGCCTTTACTCTGCTTCCAGTCTCGGCCCTCAAGGACAAGAATGGGGTGAGTTGTTTTTTTTCCAGATTCAGCAGAGGTTTTAGCTCATAAATTAAAGGATAGGGAGCAATTTCCTCCCTTTTCCAGAAAGTTGTGTCCAGAGTCACCAAACAGCCACAGCATCGGGGCCAAACTTGGGAGGTTTGGGCAATCTAATGAGTCGAGCACCAAACCCTCTTCAGATATAGGAGAATTTGCACTCACTGATTATTTTCCTTCCCCCTCCATGCCAGTATGTGACCTTCCTGGGGGAAAAATCCAAAAAGCATCAAGTCCTGGGGTTGGTTTGGTTTTTCTTTGCACCAAGAAATCCAAGGGACAGACACAGTGGCCCATGGTGAAAACCCGCCATTGCCCAACAGCATCTGAGCATTGTGTGGGGAAAACAACTTTCCCTAAAAACGCTTTTGCTTACCAAAAAATGAAGGGAAAAAGAAAAATAACACCTGAAATAAAAGATTAATCTGGCCACAATATGTGCCTTGTAAACGTGTGTCCTTCACTTCCATGCACTGCCATGGTGGTCCCCATGCTCCCGTGGGCAGCCGGGGCATCTGCCAGCGCCGCCAGTTTTTTTCTCATTAATATATTTTTCTTGCTTTTTTTTTTTTGCATTTCAGGGGGAGTTTTGTATCTGGTGCTGTCAATGATTTGGGAGGGCGCAGGAGGAGCTATTCCAGTGAGTCACTGTGGTCCAAACCAATATCAGCACCAGGTGCTGCTGGGAGGCCACCAGGCTCTGCCTCCAGCTCTTCCTCCTCCTCCTCCTCCTCCTCCATCTCATCCTCGTCCTCCTCATCCTCCTCCTCTTCCTCAGTGCCATCAAGGGAGTCGTCATGGGCTGCCAGCATGGCCTGCTGCATGGCCATGGTGGCAGTGGCTGATGAGAGGGGTTGGAGGCTGTCCATGCTGAGCGAGCCTGGAATTCAAAAAATGTACAGAAATAAGGACTCCTCAGCTAATATTAAAAGGACAAAAAAGTGCATAAACCAAGAATAAGTCAAGTGAAAAGCCTGGAGAGCATCCCATAGGGTGTCCCACCTACCCCAGTCACTCCCCATGGTACAAGCCATAATTTTTCTAGCTAATGCATCATTAAATACTGAGAAATGTTACTTCTGAGCAAGCAGATGCCCAAATTGGTTGGGCAGATCTTCTTTTCATCTTCTCTCAAGTCCTACCTTTCCTTCTCTTCATCTTGTCTGGTGTATGTGCATTTCTGCTCTCTTCACCTTCTCTTTATCTCCTCTCTTCATTTTCCTAATCTGTTCTTTGTCCAGCATCTCTCTTCCCACATTATCTCATCTGTCATCTGATCCTCATCTTCTCTTAATTTTCATCATCTATTTTCATCTTCTCTCTTCCCATTTTGTCTCATCTGTCATCTCATCTCCATCTTTCCATGTCTCCTCTTCCCTCCCCTCTCTTCCCTTCTGTAGCTCCTCAGGAGATTTCCCAAGCCCCATAGTGGGTGATCAGTGAGGGCTGTTCTTGTGCCCCATTGCCAGCGCCTTGTGATGGCCAACTGGAAGGACCTTTTGGGGTCATTTTGGGGAAGAGTACCTAATTTGGGGGTTGTTGCTCATTTTTGTTCATTTTAGGGCAAATGCGGTTATTGTGGGGGAAGTCACTTATTTTGAGGAGAGTCATTTCCAGTAGGACCACCAGTCTGGGACAGCATGCTTTTGGGGCCACGCCACTCATTTTGGGGGAGAATTTCTGGAGAGTACAACTCATTTTGCGGTGAGCACTCCTTTTGGGGGAGAATCACTCATTTCATGGAGACACTAGCCCTTTTTGGGTCATCACTGGATGACCTGGAAGGGCAGGAGCCACTGGGGTTTGTCCTTACCATCAGGATTTGACCCTGAATTGCCACCCTGCTGCTGCAGGACCCCGGCAGCGATGGAGTTGGGCCAGAACCGCTGCGTGGGCCGGTGCTGGGATTTGATTTTCTTGGCTTTGGGGGCTGGATCCGGGTTGCTAGCATCAAGCATTGGCTGCAGGATGCGCCGCCGGGCATTTATGAACCTTTCCACGGAAAAGAGAAAACATAGAACTAACTAAGAGTTGTTACACCAATGCTGAGCTAAAATAATAGACATCAGAGCAAATCAATGAATTGCAACATAATAATGATTCTTTTAGAAAGTAGCTCCACGGTTCAAAAAGCTGGGGTTTTTTATTTTCTTCACCTGTGGGACATTACAGCAATGCATTATTAGTTCTTCCAGCTGAGTGGGAGAGTGCTACACATTGGACTTGCCAGGAGAGGGCACTGCAAACCAGTGCTGGCATTAAGCACAACCGAGGTCGTCTTCCTGAAATCCCAGCGTCATAAAACCACAGAAAATGCTGAGTTGGAAAGACTCATCAGGATCATGGAGTCCATCTCCTGGCCCTATGCAGGGCACCCCAAGAATCAGCCTTAATGACCCAAGTTATCCCCCCACCAAAAGCATTACACAGCACCAAAACAGGGTGAAAAAAGTCCTAAAGCCAGCAAAATGACTGCATGGGCCACCAATATCTGCTCACCAGTTGTTGACTTGCAGGAGGGTCAGGTTGGTCTGGGCAGCGATTTGCCTCTTCTCATCCTCTGTGGGGTAGGGGTGCTGGAAAAAAAGAGAGATGGGGTTGCAAAACTACATCCCTGCATGCAAGATATCATCCCTAAGTAAAAAATGATGAAAACCTGCCTTTTTTTTTTTTTTTTCCTTTACATTTTCCCACCCTAAATTTGGTGGCTTCTTGCATTTGCAGAACGCAAGATTGAAGGGTGGCATCCAAGAGCATCAAGATTACCCCAGGTGCCCTTAGTGCTTTTCCAAGGCTTTTCATCAAACACTTTTCCTTGAAGGAATATGTTTTTGGGTTTTTGGTTTTTTTAATTCTGGCAGTTTCCTAGTGATGGTTGTTGGTAAACATGGGATTTGTGCCTCAAAACCCACCATGACTCACAGTGGTTACTGTCAGAGGCATCAGTAAAACACCCTGAAACAACTGCACTGGGAGACCACCAGCACTCAAAGCTTCAGCAATCTCCTTCCAACTGTGCTAAAATGCTCTTTTCCAACCCCAGAAAAGAGGTTGAAAAATGAAATTATTATCAGAGCAGCCCCACGTGTCATGTTTTGGAGCCTCAAGCCAGTGATAATTACCATGATTTGTTTTTCAGCTCTTAGCCCCCAAAACAGTGTGATTTCCTCGATAAAACCACCCAAAGTAAACACACACTGGAGACTCACTTCCCACTGGGGCCTCAGTGGTTAAAAATGGCTTTTTTTTTTTTTTTTTTCTTTTGGCAGAAATGTCCCATTTTTGGTATATTATTTGCATTCTTTCTTCCTGCTGGTGCTCCAAAACTACCAATAAAATGATGAGCATTTTTGGCTAAAAACCACATAATCTCTGACACCAGATAGAGAAATCTCATGGGGAAGCCCAAGTTTCTTCCGACCACGAGGACCAGAGACTGAGAGCAAAGGTCCAACAATCCAGCAGAAGAATTCCATTTTGGAAATCTTAAACTATGGGGTTCGTCTGGTGCCTGGCAGAAAATTGCTTTGCATTTTCTGGTCTTCTAAGTTCTTGTGCCTGCAAATCTGCAGTTCTGCCCTCCAGAAGCACAGGAGATGCATGACACGACAGTGATCGCAGCTCAGCACAGCAATGCTCTTGTCCTCATTGCAAGAAGTCCAGAATTTCCCATTAAAAACAAAACAAAACAAAAGCTGGGAAGTTTCCAGCCTGCTGCTGCTTCATGTCCTGGCTGATTTTTCCACAAGTTGCTCCTTGGAACTGCTACCTTCTGCGTTCCTGATGCCTTGGGGATCTCCCACCACTCCGTCTTCCTGGAAAGCAAGTCTTTGCAACCAGTTTCCAAGCGATTTCTTGGCTGAATTATGCAGGAAAAAAATGTGGGATTTTTGGCTTTTTGCCCTTCTCCCAGCCCTGCTGATGAGAGAGAACTCTTCATGCACGAAAATACCCAGTTTGCACCTAAGATCCCTCTTACCTTCCATCTCCAACCCCCAAAATGGGGTGATTTTGTAATTCTGCGTTTTGACTGATTGCTAATGTGCTATAACCCTACCTGTGAGGCAGCTTTCACGTTCCAGCTTGCTAGAAAAGGGTTTTTTTGAGCTGTTAGGTGCAAAAAAATGCTCAGTTATCCATCTTCAAAAAATCATGGGAGTTCCCTTCCAGATTTGTTTGCTTCTTGCCTTAAGGCAAGAATTTTTCCCACCTGCAGTGACAACGGTCATTCCCAAAAGACTCCCAAAATACAAGCTGCTTTGCACCTCCGAATATAAATTCAGACGAACCACCACCTGGAATTGAGAATTGCTGGACTTTTTGTCCTTTTTTTCCCCAGCTTGCAAGGTGTTTTGGTGGCTGTGGTGCTCACCATGAGGTGCTGGAAGAGCCACGAGCGCATGATGTTGGTGGCATGTTTGGGCAAGACGCCCCGTTTGTTCTTGGACTTCTTGTCCTCACCATCGAGGAGGGAGGTGAGATCCAGGTTCACCTGTCAGAGGAAAGGAACGGGGAGAGAATTGGTTGAAAATGGTGATGGGCAACACAAAAAAACAAGCAAAACCAACCCAAAATGGGAGTGGGATGAGTGCAAAAAACCTGGCACTTACAAGAGCATCCGAAACCCATTTGCTGCTCCACCAAATCTGCAAAAATGCAGATTTTCTCCCAGGGTCTGTATCTTTTATCTCAATTATTTTGTCAATGCTTTGCAAGGGGTAATGGCACTGTTGGGGACTGTGGTGATGGCGCCATGACCAATTTCAACACATGGTTTAGGAGGAAAACACTTTTACCTTAAAAATATAGTAAAAAAACCCCCCAAACCTCATAAAAAGATGATTTTCTCAACTCAAAGTTAAAACCCTGCCACTCACTAACCCCTTGCAAACCCATGTTCCTCACCCAGCTGATTTCCACCACAAGGAGGAAGATGCCCATTGAGCCAAAATTTGCTTCCCCCACCCCAGAAATCAAAAATAAGCATCTTGCTGCAAGAGAAGTTTTAATGAGGATGCAGGAACCAAACTGAAATCTAAGCACTTGAGTTTAAAAGGGATTTTTTTTCCCCAAGTCTTCATCAAAACACTTCTCCTGGATGAATTAAACATTAGGCCAGCAGGTCCCTGTGATTCCCCTGGGCTCCAGCTGAATAAATCATGCCAGTGGCACAGGAAGAGCATCCGAAGGTGCTTGTCCAGGCTCTCTCCCTGCCCCAATATTCCCTGTGTGCATGTTTTTCCCACCACGGAGGGTTTTGCTGCAAGACTTAAACCTGCAATGGAGAGGTATTATAAAAAGACATTTTTTAAAGCATTGCACAGGCAAAAAAACCTGCCAGGGAGGTGCCACCCCCTTCCAAAATGTTATTTATTGACTGTTTTATAATATGCAATTAAAATGAGGCATTTCGAAAATAATAGGGGTGAATTTTTGCTGCTCTGCACCTGGCAAGCAGTGTAACAGAAATTGATGGGAGTTTTTTTCCAGATTCCTGGGGAATGGGGGTTAGGAAGAGCTCATGGACAAGCTGTGCTCATAAATCCAGTTCTGCTCCAAATCATCGTCTTACTGCAAGAATGCAGGGATCATTGCATAACTCATTGCAATGTCAGAGGGAAAAAAAAGGAATAAAACCAGAGCAAATGGCTGAAAAATATCCTCAAATTCAGAAAGGAAGACCTAAAAATGAGCCTTTCCCACAAGGGCTATGATTGCCATACTGGATAGGCAATGCCAGTGATCCCTGATCTATAATATATCAGCAAAAATATCTATCCTATCCTATCCTATCCTATCCTATCCTATCCTATCCTATCCTATCCTATCCTATCCTATCCTATCCTATCCTATCGATAATAAACAATTAATATAGAATATAGAATATGCAATATGTACAATATAGAGTATATAATAAAGCATATAGAATAAAATGGTATGTTCTATCATACATCATAATATAACAGATATTGTTACATATTGTTATATATTGCACAAAATAATATTATGTACATTACTATTATATATTGTAATATTTTATAACAATAATATAATCATTGTTGTAACTTCTTAGGTCATTGTTACAATTTGTTAGGCACCCCAAAGACATCAACCTTTGTTGCTAATTAAAAATTTAAAATACTCTAAGGGTTGGATGTATGGAGAGACTGGGAGATTCTGCCTGCTGCACTGCAATGTTTTGGGTAAAACGGGAACTTGAGGTGAGAAGGGCTTACCTGGGCATTGGGGATCTGCAGGGCACCAGGGGTGATGGCTTGGGCGAGGACCTGGCCCTGTGAGGTCACCATTGTCACGGGCTGGTACAAGGCTCCACCTGTGGAAAAAAAGACGTGGGGGTGCCAAAAGCCCCAAATTTCTACCTCCAGCCCAGCAGCCTCTGCCCTGCGGCCCCTACCTGGCACGGCTGGCGAGCTGCTGCCAGTGCTCATGGCCAAGTTGCCCGGTGGCAGCGTGGCCGCTGGCACCACGATGCCTGGCGGGGGGTTCGATGCCGGCGGCAGCGCTGTGGGTGAGCTCTGCAGCATCTCCTGCACGAAAGAAAATATTAAACCTGTGAATTTTAACATGTGGGACCGTGAAAATTTTATTTTTCCCCCCTACAATAAATTTGCCCCATTGTCCTTTTTTTTTCCTGGTGGTTCAACGGGAAAACTGCAGAAAATGTAATTTTTCTTTTTGTTGCAATCACAGAAAAAGATAGAAAAATAAGGATTTATGCTCTCCAAAGCTCACACTTAGCATCTTCCCCAAACTTGCTTTCTTTGTGTAGTCACTCTTTTCCATTAAAAAAATAAAAGGGGAAGAAGAGATCACGAGGGACCAAAAGGAATTTCTTTAATCTTTTTCTTTCTAAGCATTTCTAATTTTTTTGTCCTTTGACTGGGACTGGATGATGCAGCCTTTGCTAAAATTCAGAATGAGCACCACGGTTCCCGTTTGCCAAAATAAGAGTAAAATAATGAAATTAATAATAATATAACCCCGTTGACATAATTCCTTGAAGCTTCAAGCTAATTTCTTGCAAAAATGGGCACTTTTTAAGCCAGAACCTGTAATTTACTTTAAGGAAAAAACCTCAAATTGGATGATTATTTGATTATTTATTTAAGTATTTAAATTACTATTTTAGTATTTAATGTGACATTTTGGGAAGGGAGGAGTGCTACAATTAAGGCTATGGGGGAATACAGGGCCATGTACCCCAAGCTTCCACGTGGGCAGGATTTTGCAAACAATATTGGTAATATTGATAAAATGATCATTTTAAAATCAGCACAAGATATGTCCCTAATTCATCCAACTGGAATGGAAATAAAGCTACACTTATTTTTTCTCCCCTTCTACTGACTTTCCCATTCTGCATCACTTCCCTAGTGCCCAGCTGGTTCGCAAGTGTTGAGCATAATGTCAATAAAGGGGATTTTTTTTTCACCTTTTTATTCATTTTTCCTACATTGTGATGCATTTCTTCAAGAATCTTATTATTTGGGTTAAGAAAAGAGAATTTCCCTGGATTAGTGATGTCCAATGAGACTGGAAAAGGCAACCATGCAAATGTGATCGGGGTGAAAGAAGCTGCAGCTCACTTTCTCCAGGTGATAGAACTACAGAGATGGGAATGTGAATGTAACAAATCCATTCATTTTACATTAAGACGTGGCTGTGTTGTTCCATGGGGAGTTGGGGAACTCTGTGTCCACATTTCCCATTGCTGGAGGGGGAAACCTGCGGTCTGTTCCTTTTTTCTCCTTCTCCCCATCACATTCATGAACTTTTTCCCCATCAATCATCACTGCTTTGCCTGTGCAATCATTCTCAATATATATCATGCTTTTTTTTTTTTTTTTTTTTTTGCTATTAAAACCCCCTAATTGCACTTTCCCCTTCTGTGATGCCAAGTCCAAAATGTTGGACCCAATGCCTCTTCCACGTTACTTTTGTTATTTTTATTATCTGGAAATTTTGCTGCAATTGCTGTAAATTTTTCATTCACTTCCCAGACACTCCTTATCATAGCTGAATTAATTTAAAAAATGCAAATATGACTGTAAAATACTTGTACTTTTTTTTTAGTATTCCTTCCCCACCTCCAGTCTTCTGGGGGATGTGGTTTTCAGTTTGAGAAATGAGTATTTCTGAGGATATAGAGAAGAAAAATCAGTCTCTTTTGCTTGCTTTTGGATTTGGTCCTGGCTAAGCATCCAGCTAACAAATATGGTGGAAATATTAATAAAAAACCAAGTGTGGTCCAGGAGAACGCCAAAAAGGAGCCAGATATGGCCAGGTACAACAAGAAGTTTGGAATAGCTTGAAGACCTCCAGCTTTCCTCTCCTGCCTTATTTTTCCATGATTCTTCCTAAAGAAGGGCAGCCAGAACACCATCTTTGGAACTGCATTGGGAAGAAGCAATTTGGAATATCAGAAAATGGGAACAAGAAACTGCTGTTTCCAGATGCAGTGGTCAAAACCATTTTCAACAGTATTTTGAGATGAAAACATTGCCTTTATTTTTGTGGTGTAGAGGAAAACCCTTCCAAAACACCATCTCACTGGTGTCCAAAACGGCAAAATATTGGTAATTACTAAAAAGAGCTATTAAAGGAATTAATGGTCTTTCTGCAACAGAACTGAGAAACTAAAGTGACCCAATGGAAGTGGAGGCTCTGTCTTCAAATAAATATAGAAAGATATCTCCAAGAAGATTTTAAAAATACATTTTTCATACCAGTTGCCTAAGATTGCAAATGTCAGCCAAGTTCTATTATACTTTGCAGTTTTGCTGCAGTGGAAAATATTTTATATATTTTATATTTTGAGACTCAAGGAAGTTCATAGAATCCTAGAATGGTTTGGGTTGGAGGGGTCTTTAAAGCTCATCTTTCTCCAGCCCTTGCCATGGCAGGGACACCTTCCACTATCCCAGGCTGCTCCAAGCCCTGTCCAACCTGGCCTTGGACACTTCCAGGGACGGGACAGCCACAGCTGCTCTGGGCAAGCTGTGCTTGGTGCTGCACCACCATCAAGTTGAAATGCTTTTGGCAGTTTTGAAATCTCAGTGTGAAAAAATGCATCACTAGGTGTCTCTGCAGACCCACATCTCGGCACTGACCAATAGCAAAACATGATTTCTCTGAATTAAAAGTCATTTCAACAAAGAAAAAGACCTGGCACATGGCACAAAAAACCCCTTTTCTTACAATGAGGCAAATGTCCAAGTGCCAAAATGTAAGTAAGTGCTAAATCTCAGTGCTACTTGAGCTGCTGTCCTTCTCGTTGTGCTTTATGACACAGACGTTTATTTTTGGGTGGTACACAATGTGTGAAAATGTCTGTGTCATCCTAACTCCAAAAATTACTTGTGCTGGGAGAAATTGGGATTAGTTAGAGAAAAAAAGAAACCCATGGCTTTGCCAAGAAAGAGCTGGCCAACCTCAAACTCATGTAAGACAATTCATAAGGCTCCTTCGTGGATGGATGGGTGGATGGGGATGAGAAAAACGTTGGCTTTAAATAACAGAGAAATCCAGGCTTGTTCACAGGGATAAATGAAGATCCATATAGAGAAGCACTGCACTGAGTTACACCAAACCAACTGTCCATTTCCAACCAGCAGCAACCTGGGCTCGTGGAAGGTGCCCCTGCCCAGGGCAGGTGTTAGACCAAGATGGGCTTTAAGGTCCCTTCCAACCCACATCATTCTATGATTCTATGGAGACGTAACTGGAGAAAGACGCAATGCTGTCCTGAAAATGCCCATTTAAACACTGCCAATGTGAAACGAGAGCTGAAAGATATGAAATTTGATTCAATTTAAATGTCCCTGGCAGTGCTGTGGTTCTCAATGTGATTTGCCTTGCAACTGTGTTTTTTCTTGCAAGTGGAGAGCAGTGAGGACCCCTTTGATGTCAAAGGAAAGTTAAACTTCAGTGTTGTGTTAAATTGGCTTCCTCCCTCCACCATGAAAGAAGGACCTCCCCTCTCCCACCCTGGTCAGAAAAAGCTAAAAAAATATTCATGAAATAATTGGAGGGTGTTAAAAAGGGCCCAATGAGGACTCAAGGTAGAGGAATGAAGCCTAGTGAAAAGGAACCAACAAAAATAGAAGAAGAATTGCTTGGTGGACTTGCAGGACAAAGAAGCTGCAACTGAATCACGAGATAAAGCAACGCACAAAATGAGAAAGCAATGGAGAAAACAGGGTACAAAAACCGTTGTAAGGTAATGAAGGTTCAGGGAAGACTCATCTCATGGGAAAACCCTAACTTGTCACCCAAACTTGGCCAACACCAGGAATCATCTCTCGACCTGGTGACACGAAGATTTCAGCAACAGTCAGAACACATTGTTTAAGCATTCTCTCATCTTCCCATCATCTCAGGCATTTTGCATTTCCAAAAATTCTTGCATTTTCCATCTCAGAAAGCAGAAATAACAGCAGGCGAAGGACCGTCCCTTTTGGATACATCAGGGAAACCCAACAGTGATGTCCTGTGATGACATTTTGACAGGTCCAGACACTGTTTTGCCAGTTTTGGTTGACATCCTTGTTATTGTGTATCCATAATTTTTGAAACACGTCCTGTGCCAAAAACTGAAATATTTCACTTTCATGACAAACTTGGTGTATCTCCTCACCAAAGGATTGACACTCCTTCCAAACCCTAAGAAAACTTATTTGCTAAGAAACCTCCTTTATTGATACTAACTACATTTCATTATTTAGATTTTTTTGAAATCCTAAATTAATGGCCCATTTACTCTTGCACCTCTGCTCAGCATGAAACCAACAGGCCCATAATTAGAGAAATCATCCCACTCACAATTTTTTAAACACTGATCCTGTGATTTTTTTCAGGCCTCTGGAGCATCCTTAGACTCTAAAACTCAACTGATGGATATAGAGTATTTCCACCCTATTTTTTTAAGCCTTATCCATGCAAACTCAAGTATACTCAGGGAGTCAAAGAACTTGGGCACTTGGCACGGCTTAGCTGGACACAGAAAATATTTGCCATTGTATTGTCATCTTCATCCCATGACCAGATGAGATGGTGGCTCTTTCATGGGCCATCACTGTGAATATTTCAGCTCCAGCTGCTGAAAATCCCTTATTGGCTGAGCAAACATTTCCCCTCCACTTGGGTCTTTCCTGGGTGTGTTCCTATTTATTTAGCAACTGCCTCCAAATCTTCCCTTGAATTCCTCAACTTACAAGTCTTGCCCAGAAGGAAAATGTCAGCAGCTCCAGGTTTCCAGGAATCAGAAGCTCTTGGCACATCTCCATGGGCCTGATTATTTTCCAAAGACTTGTGCTAATTTTCTGATATGATCCCCACCTCTTTGTGAGGCACTAAATCCTCATTACTTTTCCTGACCGATGCATTCTAATTAGATCAACACTTAAAAAAAAAAAAAAAAAAAAGGAAGGAGGGGAAAAAATTCACAATAGCCACAGGACGGCTTTCCATCTCATTAACTCCCTCACTTATTATTTTCATGAAAATTACTGATAAAAAACGTGCATCTCCATTTGCTGGGACTGGGAGCTTTGTCGGCTCATATCTAACATATCTCTCATCACCCGGGATGTGAGCTGTTGCCATGGCAATGCACAATAATAGAAACTAATAAATTACACACGAGATGCTCGTTGAGCAATTATTGTTCTCTTTTATGCAAGTGTCTTGCTAATTTTGATCATAAGGAATGCTACCATAAAGCAGCGAAGGGATAATAAGTCTATTTCTAGAGATTATTAGAATATAGAGTGGGGATGGGGTTTCTTAGATCAATGATTAAGTGGTTTGGTGCTTTCAGGGAATCCAAATAAGAAATGGAACTTTTCTGGGGGGCTTTTCCCTCATCATATTGGGAGCTTCACACTCTGCAGCACCTGGAGCTGAGCTCCTAAAAATGATACTTTTTTCCTTTCCACTGCCTTAAAAATGCCCCAAAAGCCCTAAGAAGGCCCCACTACCTGCCTCCTTTTTTAGAGAGAACTCCAGGAGCTGCCTGGGTTATTTTGGCTTGGCTGCAGTTATTTCTAGTGGGATTGTGCAACCCTAAATTCCATTTTTCTACCCCAAAAAATGACTGTCTGAGAGACAGAAATCCCCTAGGGTGACACAATATAGCATCAAGTGTTTTGGGATGCAACCAGCCAAGATTTATTCCCTGCACTGCACGTGAAAACACCAAACCATGGGCAACTTTTTTCTGAATATTGAGTTACAGTCCCTTATTTTGCCCCAAAAGCCACCAAGGTTCAACTTGGTTTGGCTACTTCAGTTGATATCTCCACAGTTCTCAGGCATTTCCTTGTAGTCTTCCACTATGCTTGAGGCACCAAATGTCTTCTTCTCCCAGCTAAAATCCAAATCATGCAAAAGAAGTAGTCAAGGGAATGTTTGATTGATCGTGCTGGGGGAGAACTGCAAGATCTGCTGAGACAAGAAAAGGAGCAGTGAAACCAGAAAGGGTTATCTGAGACCCAAAAATCTGTTGAGCTGATTCGGAACAAAAAGGGAGAGAGAAGAAGTGAAGAAAATCATGATGTTTCTGTCCTTACTGCCCATAAATGGCATTTTCTAATGAAAAAATGCAATTTTCTTGTTTATATTTCCATACACTTGTGTGGCTCCCTTCCCCTCACATTTAATTGCTGCAACATCAGAGTTTAGGACTCCTTCGCTCTCTTTTGCAGAGCCACAAACATTGGGGTTGCAGCTCTGACAATCCATGAAAAAAAGGACATAAAAAAATATAAAATAAAGAAAAAAAGTGACTGCAACATCATTTATTGCACTCTATGAGCAAGATACAGGATATGTTTTTAATTATTGGGGATGGACTCTGATGACTTTTCAGGAAGCCACAACTCTTGTGGAGCAAGACTGAAACCTCGTTGGCCCAACTCCCAGTTGGCCAATGTGCAACAACGATGATTAGAGAGGAAATTTAAGGCATTACCTGGGGGTGGAGGCTGATGGAGGAGGGACTGGGGGAGTAGGGCCCCCCCAAGTCATTCCTGAGTAGGTTGTCACTGTGCATCTTGGTTTTGAGGCAGGTGATGTAACGGTTGCAAAAGTCCTTGCACAACTCATTGACCTTCTCCAGCTCCAGGAGGTGGATGCGCAGGACCTGGATCGCCTTCACCATCTATGCGAGGGCACACAAGGGCAGAGTTAAAATCAATATTCTCACCCAAAATCTAACACAGAACTGATCCCCAAAAAAATCTGTATCCTTGCCTAAAGCCCATCCCGGAGTCCATCCCTCTGCATATCTGCATTTCTTTTCCTTGCCCATCAATCACAACTCTGAAATCCCAAGAGGAAAAAATTCACCAAATTCACCGTTGCCTTCAGGGGAATTGCTCCCCATGCCCAAAAAAAAAAGTATAAGCCAAACCCCTCCTTGTTGAAAAGTGTTCAGTTATTCTCTGGAGGCCACTTCTTCTAACAAGATTACGGGGCTGCAACTCAGCCGTGAGCTGTTGCCGGTGCAAAGCCTGGGCCTCATTAAAACGTACCCCATAAACCTTAAAAAATTTACACATAAAACATTCCTCTCACCGAGCTGAAACCTTAAGTTTTACAACCACTGTTTGAAATCTTGCATAATATATAAAATTTCAGCTATTCACTCCGGGGCAATAAATCTGGTTTTATGTAACAAAGCGTCTTTGCATTTCAAAGAGTGTTTTTAACTTGCAAATTTTAGTGGTCATCTTTACAAACTGCAAGTTGCCATGGCTGGAAAACATCCTGAAAAGTCCAGGGCCAAACTCCAGTGGCAGCTCCACGGCAGAGAAAGCGAGTTTTTGGTCTGTGAACAACAGGGATGATGGGTTGAGGCTGGAAAGATCTTTTATTCAGCTTTTTTTTTTTTTCTATTTTTTTCTGGGTTTTTTCCCCCCTCCTCCGCAGTTGACGCAGGCAAAGCACAAGGTGGAGGTGTCGTGCCCAAGCTTTCCGCATCCTCCCGAGGCTCACCGGCCATGAAAGTCAATATTCAAGGGCAAAGGCAAGAAGACCTGACACATATATGTAAAAAAATAAATCTCTCAATTATCTCAGCTCATTTGCTTAGGGTCTCATTTTATGTCCCTGCTCTGCTGCGTCGTATATCTGTCCGGATAAAGAGTTACAGTCCGACGGCGTACGTGCGCGGGGTTGTAAAAAATACAGATGCTGAATTAATTGACTGTGTGGCACTCGGCAGCTGATTGAGTTGATAATGGTGAGATCTGACCTTTTTCTAATTTCTAATTATGTGCATCTTGGCAGTGAGGAATACATGACTCTTATTCTAATGTTCGCTAATGCCGCTGGCCTTTTTGTCCCTGCTTTGCCATCACCAATTTCTGGTGAACCGGTTGCATTAAAAAAAACCAAAAACCAAAAACCAAACCCAACACCTGAAAAACAACAACAATAACAACAAAAGGACAATGTAAATAGGGGAAAAGTGTCAGCTCAAGAACAGGTTGAAATGCTGAGTTTTGAGCACTGCAAGACATTTTTACTCAAAATTCCCTTCAACTAATGCCTCCCACTGACAGGAACGTTCTTCTCCAGCATTATATTAACCATCTCCTCTCTCTTGATGCAGGTTACTCACACTGAGGTGGATGGCTCCTCCTTTTTTGGAGGAGTTCTGGGCATTGGATAGATTATATACATCCAGCTGTTTACTAGAACTAGGGCATACCCACATAACACAAACACAAATCTGCTGAAAGGCATAGCAATAGATACGGATACATGTGAATATGGATGTATCACAGCTGCGAGGTTATACATGGGATCAATCCAACTGCCCATGGCCAAATTTCACCTTGGCAGCAAGAGTTGCTTCAGAATATGCACAAAAAACATGATTGGTCTGTTGTGGGTTTTTTTCTAAAAACCACAAAAAAATCTGAAAATAGCCAGGGTGGATGCATTTCCTGCACTGACTGTTTGCTGGCGATGTTTCACCTTGATATGTACAGAAATAGGTTTTCCTTTTCAAAATTTTAGGAGTTTGGGATTTTTTTGCTTCCCCTGGCTCCATTTCTCTCCTTCCGCTTGACCACTGCACCCATTTTAATGCAATTTAATGCAATGGAGGTTTGTTGGTGTACCTCAGCATTTGTTCAGCTAAAAAACTGAAATAATCCAAAACATTGGTTGTGTTGTTTCAGGGGTTTTTTTGGGATTGCTTGTTGCAGAGTGATTTCTGTTCTCGACTACAAGTTATTGCAAAATGGCTATAGCAATATGCAAAGGGGGCTTTGCACGGCCTGCAAATTTTTTGGAGGGCATTCTTGGCTCAGGGATGTTAAAAAACTCTCCTCCACAAGTTGATTTCAGGCACAAACACGTGGGATTTTACTTCACCTTGAAAACATCTCTTGCTTTTTACAAAAAAGCAGTAGCTCTTACACCTAGATGAGCTTTGCTAGTTTGTGATACATCATCATTCAAAATCACCTCCTTGATATCTGTAATACTTAGGAAAAGTAGCCTGTGAATTGCCTGATTTTGCTTCTTTTCTGGGATGGAAATCCCTCTGCTACATGTCCCAGGGAACACACAACCCCCCAAGGAAGGTGTTTAGCTGTTTGCACCATAGGAGGCAAAACTGCCTCTTCAGATCTTTAAAAGTTGCTCACAGAGCATCAGACTGGTGCCAAGAGCTTGTCTACCCGCGTTTGCCAAGAAGACCACGTTTGGATGCTTTCAGGACAAAATAATGGGATTTGGGGACATTTCCTGAGGCCCACACAAGAGAAATCCCAAGCAGACTCTTCTGAGGCACCTTCCAGCAGCAATGGGTGCAATAGGAAATTTGGGTTGATGTGACGGGGAATCCAACCAAAATCAGCCCAAGTGTTCCAAACCGTTGATATCCATTACCTTATGGAAAAAGTTATTATTTTGCCTAGGACATGGGCTGGCCATCACACTTCTAACTAGATGGTGCCAGATGAGAATGCTGATGCTATTGCATGTTGCTCTGAAGAGCAGTAATTCCTACAGAAATTGCAAGTTTTACAGAAACAGCCAGCAACCTTGGCTTTTTTCAGGAACCTTGTTGACCCCATAGAGGTTATGTGGGTTATGTAGCCAAAAGGGGGCAGAGGGGTTGTTCTTACAGGGGATCTTCTGGAAAATGTCTCGGAGAAGGTTCCGGAGAAGGTCTCACAAAGTCTGTGGAAAACATTGCCAAGATAACCAACACTACAGACCCCAAAGACATGGTGGTAGATCTTAATTTGTTCCTCACCCCCTACCTTTGCAACACCCCCCAAAAATCATCTGCCACGCCCCAGCTGCCTATACCAGGTTGTCCAGCTCGGGGTCATCACTGAAGAAGGGCTTGTGTTCCTGCTCCTGCTGGTGGACAAAGTTCTCAATGTCGACATCGAAGCTGGCTGAGGTGATGCACTCAGAGCCCTGTGTCGCCTGCTCACATTTCTCAAAGAGCAACGTCAGCAGTGGGAACAGCGGATGCCTGCAGAGGACAAAGGAGACCTCCCATAATGCCCACTATTTTAGGTCCCATGTCCATCTTTACCGCACATCATTTACCCATCCATCCATCCATCCATCCATCCATCCATCCATCCATCCATCCATCCATCCATCCATCCATCCATCCATCCATCCATTCCCTCCCAGTCTGTAAGAACCTGGTGGTGCAAACCTCACTCCCAAGTCACACTGGAAGTGCTCCCTCCAGATCTCTTCCAGCAACAAAAAAAACCAGCTTTAAAACTGTAAAATTCACTCTCTCCTCCATCAGGCAATGACTTGTTCCAATGTGTTGGTGTTTTCCATCATTGCACCAAAGTCAGCATTTCCTAAATAGGCAAAAAGGCTATGTCTGGGCATAGCCAAGACATCTTGGAGCCATCTGCTGTTCAAGTGGCTTTTCCTTTCAAGGATGGACATCAGCACCTGCTCATCGATGGTAATATTTTACCTCAAAATGTCTCTGTTGGTTGGAGATGATGGGTGGGGACTTCTATCTGCCTGCAGCATCCTATGGACCAACCTTATTACGGGCTGCTCCTCCACCCAGAGGTCTCTTTGCACCTCTGTCAAGTCCACAAGGATGGGTCAAATCCCACTTCTTTCTTACCATGAGATGATCTTGAAAACAAAGATTTGTAGTTCTTCCTGAAATGCACAAATCTCTCCAATGATGACACTAAATTGATGCAATATAAAACGCAAATACACATACAGCACCAAAGCACGTGGACAACATGTGGATGAAGACCACGGCTTAGTGCAAGCCTCAGTGAGCCTCTCCAGCTGTGCTAATAAAAATAAAAAATGTTTTATGGAGTCTTCCTGGGCAGAAAAGAAAAATGCTCCTTTAGGAATGGTCTCCCACAGCATTCCAGTTATCCCAGCACAATGGGACTGGCTCCACCATTCTGTCTCCAAAAGATGGCCCAAAAGATTATTATGAATCACTTCCTTACAGCCTTTTCGAGTCGGATTCAGGAGAAGGGGTTAAAGCCCTTGGCTAAGTCTTCATTTGCAGTCGCTAATACCACAGCATATTATAGTTTAATCTGTCCTGATCCTGGTTTAATGCAAGATTCACCGAGGTTGGAGCAGAGAATGGCGAGGGGGGGAAACCATTTCATAATTTCAGTAGCCCTGCCAGAGCTTAGCCAAGGGATATGAAAGGCAAATTCCAGATGGCAGGTTGAATTATTGGAACTTATGAACCGGTGGCACCGCAGCAGGTGCCTGCTGCCATTGTCAGGGCTGCTCCATCAATTAGGAGCAGAGGCACGGAATTACCCCGAGGATGGGGGTTCGGGCACGGGAGAAGGGGATTGCAGCCCCTGAGCAATTTGTAGCCCCTTTTCACGAGGGGTTGCATTCACCAAGAGGGGATTAATACCGTTGCCAGCATCCTCCCCTGCTCTTCAGTATGGACAGTGGGTGCAGTGGTATCATTCCCAAAACATCCCCAGGAATGTTTCAGAGCTGGCAAGGAGTAGCGGGGGGAGGTACATGGGTGAGGGGAGAGTGGTTTGTTTTTCAGCTGAAAATAAAATGGGATAAAATACTGAAAAAATTAAGGTAAAACAAAAAGAAATGAAGTAGAATCAGATCCGATCAAATCCATCAGTAAATAAAAATAAAATTAAATGAAACAAAATGATAAAATAAACAAAAACACCAAAGAAAGTAAAATAACATTAAACAAAGAAATAAAATACAGTAACACAAGGGTAAATCATGGGGCCAACACCCTCAGGGATGGGTTAAGGAAGGGCACCCTCTGCGTGCAGTGTCGAGGAGTGCTGGAATTTGGGGTTTTGCCATGAGCTTTATGCTGAATTGTTGTAGAGTTTGGGTTTTTTTTTTTCATTTTTGGATGGGAAAAAACCCAACCCACACCACTGTTTTCTCCATTTCCAGCCTTTCTGTGGCCACACCACGCAGAGGAAAAGTTGCCCCACCATGGCAGATGAAGGTTGTGGCTTAAAAATTGAGAGCTGAAGCCCCTTTTTGCTGCAAAATTTGCAGTGGGGGGAATAGATGGATACCTGGGATGCACAAGGCAAACCGGAGGATTTTCCCTACTGTGGCTGTTATGGAGGTGGAAAACCACCCCTATGGCACGAAGGAGAGTTTTGGAGTAGAAAAATCTGCTTTTGCTGATCTGTTTTGCAAAAAAACTCTTTTGTTTAGGTTTTGGGTTTTTTTTTTTCCCAGGGAACCCTCCAAACGAAAGGGCTGAACCAGCCCTGACATTTTCCTGCAGGAGAGAGGTCGTTTGCAGCCACTAATAAAAAGGATTCGACACGGGCTAATAAAGAGGAATGAATTCCTCTAATGGCCTAATTTCCCACCTTCAGCTGGGTTCAAGCCAGCGGCACAGTGGGCACATCACAACAGGAATTTTATCTTTTTTCTGCCCTTTTCCCCTAAAAAAAAATGGAAACAACTCAAAACAAAACAAAACAAAAACAGCAACAAACAAAACAAAACAAAACAAAAACAAAAACAAAAAAGCAACCCACACGAAAAGCACCCCACCAAACTTAATGCAAAGAAATCCAGGCATTTCCCACTTGGAAAAATCCAATTTGTGGTGCTCGGGTGGTTTAAGCATCATTTCCCTTCAGGAGCATCATCTTTTCTGCTCCAAAATCTATTGGGAAGTCCCAGCCCCGCTGTTGCATAAAGTCAAGAAAACACTTTAGCTGGGAGAAAATTGCAGCTGAGAAGTGACACTGCTGGACCAGTCCCTGCCAAGCTGCTCCCACACCAAGAAGGGTGAAGAAAGATTTCTTTTTTTCCCTTTTTTCTATTTTTTAAATGGGTGATAAACCTCCTGCTAGGGCATAAAACCCGGCAGGGTGACTTGTCCATCGGTTTTTATATTTCCCATCACATTTTCCCAGCAATTTCCCTCCAGCTTGATCGACTGACACTTACAGCCAATGTTTTCTGCCTTGGTGCAATTATTGAAAATTAACAAAAATCCATTGTTTTGGGTGGAGGGAAAGGGACCTAGGAAGCCTAAGAAAATCCTTCCGTGCCTTTGATACCTAATGTCATATGCACCATCCATTTTAACCACTGGACAGGGGAATATTCAGAGGAAAAAAGGTTAATTTTATATAAATATAGAATATATTACATAAATATATAGTAATATACATTTATTTTATATTAAAATATATTTAGGGGTTTGTTTTGGCTAGCACGCAAAAATAAGCAGGTTTGGGCAATAAGTCAACACATGGAGCTAGACAACAAATTTCCCCCCACTTTTCTATGGGAATACCTCCCATAAGGTGTTTTTGGCATGTTTTTGACCTTCCAGTTAAGGCTGTGAAACCTCCAAGGGTGGGGTTTGGTTTTTTCCCTTTATCACACAAATGCTGCAGAACTCCTCATGTCAAGGCAAAAAGAAGGTATTTTTGTCCTCGAACGGCTTCTTTTGCTTTGAGGAAACGATTTCTATCAGTGGGAGACCTGCAGCAAATAATCCTTTGTGTTTTCCTGGGAAGGAGTGAGTTTATTCTATTCTTTCATCCACCTTTTCAGACCTTTCAGCCTTGTAACACTTGACTATTTGGAGTACAAATATTTTAATGCCTTCAAGTCCCAGCTGCAATTTTTTGGTTCACAAGCCCCCACAGCCCTGGTCATTGATAGGAGGTTAATCCTTAACCTTAAAATTTATTCCTAATTGTATTAGAATATTGTTACTGTTACATCATTGTTATATGTTCTAATATTGTAAATAATCACGTATCACTTGCGTAATTAGGTATTACTTATACAATTATACTACTTACATAATTCGAATATCACTTACAGCAGTTATACAATAACGTTACTGCATACATCATAATAATTGTATATCGTGAGCCGCAAAGTGACAAAAAAGGGGACTGGAGGGGCCATCGATCCCTTGCCCATCTCTGCCCACATTCTGCGCAGCTGCAGGAACTGCACCTTGCAGATTCACATGGGACTCTGCTCCTTGTTCAGCCCCAAATCACACGGCTTTGCCCCCCAGATAGGTTAATTTGGGGGGGGGTTTATGGGTGAATATTTTGAAGGGGCAGAGATACTGCAAAACCAAGTCCACAAAGGAGCTCCATCACCATGTGTTACAATCAATGGTTATTATTCCTAAAAAGGAGCTAATTGCTAATTCCCCCCTTCCTGTGTGTTAATTAATGCATTAGCAGAACAGCAGATTAATAATGCATAATAATAACGAATGCATCAGCGAACTGATACAGTAACCAATGCATTAATTAATGCATCGCTGAATTGCTGCAATAATCCCGCATTATAACAACGAAACCATTAATTAAAATGCATTAATGAAAGTAATTATCTTGCCTCACCTGTAGACAGCCCTCTTGTCAGCCTCCAGCTGTGCCTGGGGGTCGCCGCCCGCAGCCGGCACCGGCGTGTTGGCAGCCACCGCTGGTGTGGTGAGATGCACGGGCTGGGCTTTGGTGGGCTGCTGGGCTGTGGCTGTCATCTGTGAAGGGCAGGGAAGGAAGGAGAGAGGGGAAAAAAAGGAAATATGAAATAAAAATAGGGTTTGTTGTGCTTTTTGGCTGAGTTTTACGGCCTTCTGCGTGGAATTTCAGACGTTCAGGAGGGCACAGTGCTCTGCTGGGGCTCTGTGCAGGATGGTTTGGGGGGGGTAAAACATACACATGCATTTTATCCTTGCCTGGAAAGAGAAGGTTGAGGTTTTTACCACATTTTTTTCCCGCTTTTTCCACTTTTCACTAGGGGAAATTACAGAAAAAGTCCCACCATCTTTATTGCGTGGGGTAATTTAGGAAGCGAAGTTTCACAGGAGTCCCAAATTAAATCAGCTGCAACACTGTGGTTTGCCAAGAGTTTTTTCAGAGCAGGTATTACTGTCTAGACACAGTCGTTTTCAATTTTATCCCAAAATTAGGTGAGCCTCTTCCAGCTTGCCAAGCCCAGCAATGAGTCATCTTGGAGCTGTGAGAAGACAGCCAAAAAAAATCAAACATTTTCTGGTGCCCATGCCTGAATCACCCAACTTTAGGCCTGATGCTGCCGACACCATGGGTATGGGCTGGGTAATAAATCATCCTGACAGCAATAATTGTGCTTATTTTAAAAATGCCAATGATTTTAGGTAAATACAAGTCTTGAAGAGGTGAGATGTGCCTGTGCCATTGCTCCTGCAAATCCCTGAGCATCCTTTCAGCACCACCCCAAAACTGCCACCCTCTGGAACAGGGTATCACCTATTTATGGGCAGTTTTCACTTAAAACTATCAACTCCATGAAAAAAAATCTGTGCTATCTGACTTGCTGTCCGGCTTCAGACAGGTCCAACATGGGCTTTGCGTTATGGCCACAGGATTCTGTTAAAAAAAATTTCAGGGAGAATTTGAAGCGATTGGGGTTCAAATGCATCAGCAGCACCCCAAGTCCAGTGGTTTTGGCCTAAAATCTCAGGAGAAAGTTATTGCAAAGTCGTTGGTTTGCCATTGGTTTTCTGTTGAAATTTGTAAAACAATTGGTATTTGCCTATTTTTACCAGTAAATGTGCAGTCCTCCCTCAAGGCATGGAGCAAAAGGAAGCTCTGGTTCTTGCTAAATATTATATATTATCTATTATCTCTATAAAATATATATTATATATGTTATATATAAAAATATAATACATTATATATCTTATATATATTTTGTATATTATGTATTATATATTTTATTTATTTATTGTCTAATATACATATTTCTGTGTTGATACATAATGATATAATAATATATAATACATATATGATATATAAAATATATGAATAAGATATATTAATATATAATAGTATATATTAGACAGGTAATATATAATTATATATTATCTTATATTTATATAATGTTTCTTCCTGTTTGCGTTTTGATATAAATAATACATATCAGTTATTTCTTTGTCTGATACACTTATATATTTATTTATATAGAAATGGGCTTACATATATATATATTTATTTGTCTAACATGCCTCTAGATTTATTTATGATTATCGATATAAAAAAAAGTTCATATACATAAATTATTGTGTCATTAATTAATGCAAATGGATACATATGTATATGATGTATCTCTATCTGTATCTGTATACACGCAAATACATAAAACTTTGTAAATCCAAGCTGGACCAAATCATGACACTTTTTGCTTTTAAAATGTTTGCCTTTAATATCTCCTGCCTGACCTTTTGCTGTCGCTTTTTTCCCACTTTTTTATTTTTTTCCAATCTCCTTTATTGTTCATAACTCCGAAGTTTGGCTCTGGCACCTGCAAATTCACTTGGCGCTATTTAATTTCCAATTCCCCCAACTGAGGTTCAATTTCTCTCCCTCTGCCCTTCCCTGGTGCTAAAGACATGAGTGAAATTTGGGCTTCCCTTTCCCTTCTGATCCCAGCAGTTTGGATTTCTCTTTTCCCTGCCCATATTCCATTTAAAACCAAAATGCCAGCAGATTTTGGGATGCTCCAGCCATGTCACTGAATATCTCCTCATCCTCTTTCCCTTTTCCCCCTTTTTTCTCCCTTTTTTCTCCCTTGAAAATTGCACTTATGCAGGGAAAAAATGGCTTTTCTCCCAACCTTTTCCCTTTTTCCACCCCTCCTCATCACACTTATTTACCAGGATTCCAAAGCCCTTTTTGCATCCTGCCAAGTTGACTATTTCCAGCCAAGTCTGCAACTAATTGAGCTACGACCCAAAAAAAAAGCCTCCTTGGGGGGTGTTCTGAAGCCATTACCTCACCTTGGACTAAAGAAAAGAATAAAAAATACGTAAAAATAATTCCAAGTCCATGGAAAAAGAGGTGAGAGGATGCTGGGATGGAGGGGATTTGCAGCTGAATAGGGAGGGAGGCAAAAACAGAGCCAAAAATGGCTTTTGGGGGAGCAGGTGGGGATAGGAAAGGACGGAAAAGGCAGCAAGTTCCTGGTAGTGGGAAAATGAAGAAAAAAGGAAATATTTGGGTATTAAAGTTGTAAATGTGGATAAAAAATGCACATGGGTTTTAGTTTGGTTTTTTTTCCCCTGGAAAATGGCCAAAAATAGTTGCAGGAGGGGGGAAAAAGGTAAACAAAAAAAAAGAAAATAAAAACTATGAAAAGTTATGTTTAAAAGTGGAAAAAAGTGAAGAAAAGTAATAATAACAATAATTATGTAAACTGTTAAAAATCTGTTAAAATACATTTCAACTATATTCAAAATGTGTTTACAAATATATTGGAAAAGTAAAGATTTAAAATGTTACAAATATGATCAAAGATGCGAAAATAAAAAAAATGTTTTAGAAATATGCTAAAAATTTATTTAAATTATAGAAAAACGTAAAAAACATGTTTGCAATTTTGTAAAAAACTTAAATGCTTTAAAATGTAGAAAATACTTTAAGAACACTAACATTTGGGAAAAAAAGTTTAATTTTGTTTAAAATGTCCTTAAAAATATGTTTTAAATGTAGGACACCCAAAAAATGACAAAAGGCTTTAAATATGTTATAAAATATTGTAAAAAAGAAAGTAACACTGAAATTTAAAAAAATAGGACATAAACAGTAAAAAAAAAAAACAAACTTAAAATCCCTGTGTTTTTGCAAGGCTCCTGGGTAAAGCAGATACTTTTGAGGTGCTGCTTGCTCCATGCTGCTCCAGCTGCATAGGATATTTCTGGGTTTGGGTGTTCCAAATTTCTGGCGTTCAGGGATGATATTTCTGGGTTTTTTTCTTCTTTTTGGGCTCTGGGAGTGCTTCCCACAGGTTTCAATGCCATAATCCCCCTTCTTTCGATTTTTTTTCTTGAAGACGATAGTCAAAGACATCAAGTCCAGAGAGCAAATCCCCTAAATCACCATTTACCCTGTTCCTCGGTGTTTTTTGGGAAATTCCTCCACTACCATCACAGAAATGCTGAAAACAGCAGTTCTGAGCCCAAAAACCTGCTAAGGACACCAGGAATTGGCGGCTTTGTGGCTCCTACTGAAAAATCACCATCTCCACCCAATTTTTAACCTGTGACTTTTAAAAAATATTTTTATAATTCAAAACACAGAGCTATGTTCATAGGTTTTTTTGGAGTTTTTTTTTGCCCATTATAACCACCTAAAAAGTACATTTTAGGGGGATGAGGAAAGATACTTTTATCACTTTCTGAGTTGAAGATTATGAAAAATCAACTTCTCATCCAATTCTAGAATTTTTTTCAAAACATATTTATAGAGTAAGTTATTTATGTATTTATTTATTTATTTGTCATTTTTGTCCCTATTGTAACCACTTATGGGGAAGGGGAAGATGCTTTTTATCACCTTCTGTGCTGAAATTTATGAAAAATTAACATCTCCACCCAATTTTTAATAACATCTTTTCCTAAATATATTTTAGAATAAGAAAAAAAAAAAAAAAATCCCCCTTCCTCCCTTTTTTGTCCCTGTTGTGACCACCTAAGAACCAATTTTTGGTAGGGCAAAGCTGCTTTCACCACTTTTGATGCTAAAAACGCCTGTTTCTAAAACAACCTCTTTTTGTCAATGAAATGGCTGAAGACTCTTTCTTGGCTTTTTGTTTTATTATGGAAAACAAACTGATTTTTATGCAGACTCTTTAATTTTCAACAGAGTAAAGTACTCAAGGAGTGCGACCATGCTTGGTGTAAAAGGTGCTCCATGTTTCACCTCTTTAACAAATTCCAGTAATTAATGAAGCATCTCTTTTCTTCCAAAAGGCAGCTTTTCCCGTAATTTCTGCTTCGTTTTTGCATGTTTTTGACAGTGAGAGTGACAGCTTGCACAGCCTCTGATATAAAACATGAATGCAAAGCTCCTCAAATCTCCTCTTTTTAGCACTCCTCTCCCCGGAGTGGTTCCCTTGATGAGGAGGAGCTCATTGTAGCTCTAATAATCAATAATTTTTTCATTTATCACCAGTCCTCCCCATTTCTTCCCCATCTTCGGGGAGAAGAAATTTGTGCAATTTGCTTTTCCAATCCCTAGAAATCCCAAATTTTCAGGTGAAAAGTTCACAGCAGTCACAGATGAGTCAAAAAAATAAATTCTCAGCCGCAGCTTTTCCTCCAAGCCCACTGAACAGAAAGAGGAAGGCTTGTGCAACCCCTTTGATAAGGTAAGAAAGGAAGGATTTGGTCAGCAATGCTCCTGAGGGTCCCCAAAATTCAACGTATTAGAGCAGGGGGCAGATTAGGGACAGGGACAGAAAAAGTAGAGGGGATGTCTCCAAAGCATGCTACGGAAAATGTCGGCTATTTTAAAAGTCCCTTAAATTGCCCATTAGGACTAAAACGGTGTCGTGGCTCCCCGCTGCGTAAGCGAGAAAGGGGAAAAAAAAATTTGGAAAAAAAG
This sequence comes from Dasyornis broadbenti, assembly GCA_013397935.1. Classification (NCBI taxonomy): domain Eukaryota; kingdom Metazoa; phylum Chordata; class Aves; order Passeriformes; family Dasyornithidae; genus Dasyornis; species Dasyornis broadbenti. The sequence continues at coordinate 2,075,585 of VZRN01005827.1, read as the reverse complement.
CCCTACTCGAAGCAGAGCAGTGAAGCGAGTAAATGATGACACAGAAGCTGGAGGAGCCATAAAAACCCCACCGAGGTGTCGTTTGTGAGAAGTGACCTTTTCCCACCAAAGGAAATGAGTAGAAAGGAGACACGGGTGGCATCAAGGGGATGTGTAAAAGTCAATTTATTTACTTTAGTTTGCAGAGGACAGGCTTGGTGGCTTGGGTTTTTTTGGTGGTTTTTTTTTTTCTGCTGAGAGGGGAGATTTTTCTGCTTTTGCAAATGAGAGATGCAGCAAATGGGGAAAAACTCAAAATCTTCCATATGAACAAAAAGAAAAAAAAAAGCTGCTTTGAACGTGGAGCTGGCTCAGTGCACAATACAGATCACTCCTGTTCAGTCATTGTAGCTGGAAAAGCAGAAATATGATATAAATTTACCCCTAAAAAATCTCAGGATGGGTTTCAAGGTGCAGAACCATCTCCAAAATCCATCCTCAACTCCCAAGTCCAGCCCACTGGGGTGCTCCAGAAGAGTTTCTCTTGGACAAACTCCTCTTCTTGTAATAACTTGACTCCGTAACGATGCTTGGAAAAGTTATTTGACCACTTAGAGCACCATTGGAGATGAAATCTTTTTTTCTCCCCTGCCACAGATTATTAAAAAATGCCATTGAAATAAATCAAAGGCCATTCCTATGACTAAACCTGTCCTGGTTTAGTCAAATGTTTCATCTTTCCAACTGATCAACCTGCTGGTCGCAATCATGCCACCATGTCAGCTTTCCAAGAAGACCCAAAGACCCCAAAATAAGACAATAAGCAGGAAAAACCCATAGTTTTACCTAAAATCTTTCAATGTGGGAGACCGACAGGAAGGGCTTTAATTTCGCCAGTCTCTGAGATGAATGTTCTGGGGTGAAGTACTTTGTAATGGCCATTATTTAGGAAATCAGGGCCATTAATGCAGGCTCTGGGGGTCTGGAGCAGCCCATGGGTGCTGCAGGACACTCACCTGTGGGGTGTCTTGGTAGGGAGGAGGAGGAGGCACTGTCTGGGTGGCCATCATTGTCAAAGCTGGTGCTGGGGAGACATGTTGCATCCTGCTTGGGAGTCACATCGAGAACCTGTGGGAGGAGACCAAGGGGCTGGATTACGAGGGATCTCTCCTCCCAGAAAAATCCCACAGAAAGGGAAGGGGAAAAAAAAAGACAGAACGAAGAGGTGACATTCCTCACACAAGCACCCTGGCAGAGCGCTCTACCATACCAGCCCTGGAAGAAACTAAGGATGATTTGATGATCCTTATCATGCTTTGATGATTTTTTGAGATTTGTGATTTTGGATAAGGAATGCATCAGGGTGAAGAGAAGCAGGTCACTGGCAGGCAGATCCTCACTGGAGAGCAGCCAGGCAAAGGGAGAGGTCTTGGAGGTGATGGCTGCCATCAGTGAAACTCATCTTTTCTCCCTCGTGAACCCTGGTGCACCTATGGCATTTACTTTCCACCCCTCATGCCTAACCACAGTGCCTAAATGAGGATTTCCATCCCCTTTCCAGTTATTCCTCTTTTTTGGAAGCAGAAACACAAATCAAATGCAAAACTTGCCATTTTCTCAAATTATACAATAAACCTTCCCAAAATGATGTGCCCCTTTGCCCTTGGCCACCATGGAGTCGCATCCTCAAGCACTGCTTCCTCAATTCTGAAGGGACATTGAAAATCCAGTGTGGAGATCCACCAACGTAGCTGACTCCTGTGCTGAGGTGAGTGCATGGCGATTGAATGCACAGAAATGTAGAAACTCTTGTTTAGTTTGAACTAGAGAGCAAACCTGGATTTCACACACCCCATAACATGAGGAGAAAGCCCTCATGCCACCCTCAACCTCTCTGGAAGTTGCTGCTTTCTGAAAATGCAGTTATCTGGGGGGAAAACAGACTAATGTTTTTGTATCTTCAGGTCCAACGGAGATGAAGAAAAAAGAGGGGCACCAGAAAGGGACAAATTTGTAGTGGAGCACTTGGCTGGGAAAAGCCCCCAGCGATAGACCTGGTGGCCGATGTGACCCAAAAGCAATTCTTGGCCCTGAAAATACCTCCTCTCCCACTATTTCATTGTGGCTCTGTGGTTGCTTTAGAAGAAAAACCAATAATCTTGCCTAAATCCTTAAAAAAACTCTGTCCTGTCCTCTCTGTGGTGCAGAACTCTGTTTTGGACCAGCTCACAAAGTCACTCAGCAAATCTTCCTGGGTCCTCCAAAAGTGCATTTCTTCTTGCAAGGCCTCCTTTGGGTAAGAGATGCCACCTCTCCAAGGGTTCTCCTCGTTGTGATGCCCATCCATGCACTGGCTCTCCCATTGGCTTCCCATCTGGAGAAGAGCCATGGCACCACCCCGTGAAGAAATGCAGAAAGTTACACAAAGTCCCCTGATATTGTGAGGGAATATAACCCAAAACCAGTGTCAGCATCGCTCTCACCGTGGAATGGTGACCGGCAGGAAGGTGCAAGGAAGAGGAATGGGGGCACTGATGAGGTCAGCCAAAACCGAGGCACATTTGGGAACCTTTGTGAAAAATTTACGAAGTCCTCTCTATGAGGTTCAAGGTTGTTTCGGGGAAGAGGTGCAATATTCTGATCTTCTCAAGGCTTCAGGCTTTACTAGGCACTAAGTTCCCAAATGCACCATATCCAAATGGAAAGTCAAGTTCCGAGTGCATGGGATGAGTGTCAACAACTCTTATTTATTTTGCGTGAATAAATGAGGTTATTCTCTTCTACACTTTGCACAAATACGGATAACCCATGAACTGAGGACTGAGAGATCACTCCCAAAATCCTGTGCATTGTGAAGGTAGATCAGGGTTCTTGCATGACACAGACCTCTTGCAGCGAGAAGGATATTGCATTTATGGGATTAAAATGATGCTTTTTATCTTTTTTCTCCCAACAGCAAAATAGCAGGAGGCAAAATTATCTGCTCCTGAGTGAACTCACAGCTTAAAATCTTTGATGTTCAATGTCAAAACTCAGCTCGCAGCTGCAGGCACACAAATATCTGTGTCCTCTAGGGGTAACACCAAGAGAAAAACCTCCCCACCAGAAACAGTTGCAGCTGGGGAAAAGCAGAATTCAGNTTGGGGGATTTTCTGGGAATTTTGTGGGAATTCTGGGCTCTGAAATTCGGGATCCAACCCCGAAACTCCTTAAAAATTGGGCTCAACCCCTCCCAAAAATCTTTTCTCAAGGGGGGGGGGGGGGCTAAAAAAAAAAAAAAGACATTGCTATTTTGGGAAAAATACCCGGCTTGGCATCTATTGTTCCTGCCAGGAGAGATCCCACAACCAGCACGTGGTGATTTCCTGTGGGATGTGAGCTTTTTGAGTGAGTCTATTCCCAGAAGGTGGCAGCCCAGAGCCCAATTTAATTGCTGAATAATATCTAAGCTGCTCAAATCAAGCCGTTCATTGAGGTTTATGGGTGTTGATTTGTTTGGAGAACAGGACTCACAGCCAAACGTGGGGGGAAAAATAAAAAAGGATAAAAGTGGGAGACAGCTGTTTCCAATAGCAGTATATTTATCTTGGGGGAAACAAATGCACTCAGGCACCGTAAATATCTAGGAAAGCGTCTGGAGCCCACGGGAAAAGTTGGTCAGGTGTTTCACATGGGAGCCCCCAGCCATGAATCTCAGGATAACAGTGCAAAGCTGTCAGCCCCATGGATTTATCAGCAGCCAACACTGGGAAGGGGTGAAAGCTGCTATTACATGCATTAACCCTTTCTTACTTTTTGTATTTTTTGTTTTATGCATGAATTCCTTCTCTTTTCTTTCTTTCCTCCACTTCTTAAATTAATTTGGCTGCATGAGCTCTTGACTATGGGCATCCAGACATTGGAAGGAGCAGAGCATCACCAAACCCCTGCCAATTCCTTTCAGCTCACCTCAAGGTAATGTTCAAATCTTGGGTGAAGAGTGAATTCTGGGGATCTGGAGATCAAGGAGGGCAGGAATTGCAGCCAGCTCCTGTGGGATTTGCACAGAAGAAAGAAATGGTGAGCAATAAAACCTATAAAAGCTCTTTCATTTCTGGAAGCAGCAGTACTTCACATTTTGGCAGTAACTTGAGATCAAAGTATCCTAAATTTCTTTATGAAATAAAATTATTTCAGCTATCACTGAAATGTTGCCATTACATTGGAAATGTATTTCCCAAAGAGCTTGTGCCTATCTGAAAGACTCTCAGATTTACAGGCTGAGGGTTTTTACCAGCAATATATTACATCCTTTTTCAAGTAAAAATAATTAAAGACTAAGTTGAAAAGTCAGGTTTTTTTTCCATGTGGTCACTGATACCTTAAAACATCTAAAAACCCGAAATATTGTCAGTCACCCACCACCCTCCACGACCCGAATACGACCTCCTTGATTAATAAAACAGCCATAAACCATATTACAATGGTTAGGGCTGATTAGAATCAGGACTGAAAAAAAAAAAAAAGGAAGAAAAAAAAAAAAAAAAAAAATCCTACTTATGGACTCTGCATCACTGTTTCCAAAGAAAAATGTTAATATTCAATCTCCAAAGGACAATTCTTGTTTCTGAACCAATGAGAAAATGGGGATCACTTTTTCTAGCTCATTGAGAAGTTTCTGCCCCACAGCAACATGTGCAATTGATAATGGAGGATTCAACAAGAGAAATCAGAAAATCAACTTTTGAGACATTTCTTCTTCTCCACCTGAAACATTGAAATTATTAGAGATACTTGAAGATGGGTTTTTTGAGCCATGGAAGGTATTTTTCTGTATTAAGGGAAGATTGCCTTTTCTAAAGGGGATTTTTTTGAAGAGGGGATCTCTTGTGAGATTTGCAATGACGCTGTGTCAGTCACACTCTCTCCACAGCAGACTGCAAGTTTTTTATGTCACCATCTTCACAGAGGGCTTGTGCAGGCTGAAGGTTATGATATATGCATTCAGCTAAGTTAAAGTGAAGAAATATAGCTGAGGAGGGAGGGAGAGGGTCCTCCAGAGGACAATACATCTGACTCGGAACCGCGAGGACAGGCTCACTCTCAGCGGGTGATGCCAGCTCTTGATTGGCCATAAAGCCACTTAAGAGTGACCCTCTCCTCTTGAATGTCTCATTTCTATCCACCAATCTTCACCTTTTTGCTTGTTTTTACCAAAATTCACGTGTTACCCTGAAAGATGAATACCAGGTTTTCACAAGCCAGTAAAAGAAGTCCCTTATGCCACCCTGAACTTATTAAAAATACACCAAATGCTATTAAATGGTCAAAACCAGAAGAGAATCCAGTTTTTCAAGACATTACCCATTCTTGGCCATTTCTCCATGTTCAAGGTTGCTTCCAAACAGGTTCATGTAACACCTCATCTGGGGAAATCAGGAACATTTGTGCAAGAGATACCACTGTGCCACCAAATAGTTTTAATTTTTTTTAGGAATATATGGTAGCCAAATTTCCTCAATACAATCCCAGGAGGTTTTTTTTGCACTGGGAGCATCTTTTGCTCTCGGCTAAGACACTGGATTTACTAAATGCTGATCTTCATACCCTTCTCAGCATCCTGTTACTGAGTTATTGCCTGGTAAAAAAAGGAGAAATTGAGTCTGTGTTTCTGCTCCAAGCATGGGCTAAAGCAGACAGTGATTTTATATCTCTGTAGAATAAACTCTAGACCAGAGCAAATCCCTTTCCAGCTTTTCTCCTTAAAAAGCAGTTGGTCAATACATAAGCATTGGGATAAAAGGGAGAGGCAAACACAGTGTCAGATAACGCCAAAAATCTCTTGCCAAACACTGGTTTGGAATGTTGCTGGACGGGCCCCTGAGCACCAGGAAAAGGAGCATTTACTTATTTAATATTTTCATCTAGGTATTTAATATTTTTATTTATTTATTAAATAGTTACATGTGTTTGTATTTATTTATTTAATATTTACCAATCCTCCCCCCAACTTCAGCTCCATAGAAAAGATGGAGCTGCTTCAGTGGATTTTTGATGAGAATAACAATTACTGCTAAATATTTCTCTCCTCTCCAAAGATACCCATCTCTGAAAGGCTCCAGGGATATCTCTGCAACATAAACATGAGAATAAAACCTGCAAGAGCCAGTCAGAGCTTTAGTAGACAAGGTTAATGTACCTTGAACAGCAGCATTAAACAACTTTGCTCATTTTTTTTAAGTGGAGAGCTGAGATACCTACACACATTTTAAAGTGTTATTTTTATACGGGAAGACCATTAAGGCACCTTCCAAAACAAACTGGCACAGGGAAACATCAAAGAAGCTTCTTCAAAGTAACCTGAGAATGCTTGAATTTTGTGCGACCCAGACCTCTGCCCAAGAAAAGTTCCCAAAAGAGCAAGTTGTGATTTTTTTCAGCAAATCAAAAAGCTTTGAAGTGAAGAGTAGCTGAGGAACCCCAAAAATGCAGAAACTTCCCCTTGCTGGACACAAATTGTCTAAAAAAATTTTCTGGTTGCCTTGTAAAAAGTAGGGAACAGGTACATTTTCCAACAGTTCTTCTCTGACAGCAATCACCTCTGAATAATTTATGTCCAAAGTCCTGCCCTATGCTTTCAAACCTTGGCTTGTGCTCTTCATTTTCCATTGCAACCTGCTAATTCCATGAGTCAGGAATCACTGAGCACCCACATTTCCATCATGCAAACACCACATCTCAAACCCGCACTGGCAATGAGAAGGTCACAGAATAATCCGAGCTAGAAGGGATCTACAAGGATCATCAAGTCCAGCTCCTGGCCCTGCACAGCACCATCCTCAAGAGTCACACCATGTGCCTGAGAGCAAATGCTTCTTGAGCTCTGGCAGCCTTGGGGCCATGACCACTGCCCTGGGGAGCCTGTTCAGTGCCCAGGCACCATCTGGGTGAAGAACCTTTCTCTAATATCCAACCTAAGCCTCCCCTAACACAACTCTGGGTCATGACTTTGGGTCCTGCCACTGGGTGTCGCAGGTGTTTGCCCCTGCTCTTCCCCTCACGACGCAGTTGTATCTGCGATGAGTCTCCCCTCAGTTTCCTCCAGGCTGAACAGACCAAGTGCTCTCAGCTGCTCTTCACACAGCTTCCCCTCAAGGCTCTTTGCCATCTTTGCTGTCCTCCTTTGGATGCTCTCTACCAGTCTAACATCGTTCTTATGTTGTGGTGCCCAAAACTGTCCCCAGGACTGGAGGAAAGGCCACCCCCATGCAGAGCAGAGCAGGACAATCGCTCCCTTGTCCAGCTGGCGATGCTGGGCCTGAAACCCCCAAGACAAGGATGTCCCTCCTGGCTGCCAGGGCACTGCTGATTCATATTCTACTTTCCATTGACCAGAACCCCCAGGACCCTTTCCTTAGAGCTCCTTTCCAGCATCTCATTCCTTTGCCTGTCTGTACATCCAGGGTTGCCCTATCCCAGGTGCAGAATCCGGCACTTTCCCCTGTTGAACCTCATGGTGATGGCCCAGTCCTCTAATTTGTCAAGGTCTCTCTGCAGGGCCTCCCTGCCTTTGAGGGAGTCAACAGCTCCTCCCAGGTCTGTATTGTCTGCGAACTTGCTTTATTTCCCTTCCAGTCCTGTGTCCCAGTCATTCACAAAGATGCTGAAGTGCACAAGGAGGAGGAGGGAGCCCTGCAGAGCCCCACGAGTGAAGGTCCCCAGTCTGACGTCACTCCATTCGCTATAACCCTTTGTGCCCAGCTGCTCATCCACTGTAACACGGTTATCCAGCTGTGGGCTGGATGTTTTGTGCAGAGGACAAATGACAGATGGTATTGAAGGCTCCATCCCCAAGGTTCCTGCCAGGTTGAGAAGAGCTTCTAGGAGGACAAAAAAGGCGATGGCAAAAATTTTGATGAGTTTTGGAGACATGAGCTGGAAGAAGAGGTTTAAGTGTGGGTCTGACGTGAATGATGTCACGGGAAACTGTAAGATTTGTGAATTCTACAACACTTCTGTCCCAAGACCAAAGGTGACATCAGCGTTGTTGCTTGAGGATGGGTAGATGAGAAGAAACACACTCAAAAACGGTCTTGCTCTGCAAAAATTCAACCATCATTCAAGTGCTTCCATTCCAAACTGACACCTGCAGTCCTTCACCAGTTTCAACCAGGACACAGTGAATTTTCTACAGTAGCTGGGACGGGGGCTTGACCAAATCCTAAAATTATTTGATGCCATATTACTTCATTGCCAGGGGCAGGGGAAAGGGGCTCTCTTTCTCTTCTGAGAAGAAGGGAATTCATTCTCATGGAGCGAGCACAGCAGACAGAGCAGTGGGGTGATGCTGGTCCTGGGCAGAGGGAGAGGTTTGGGTGGCACAGCTGCAGTCGGGTCAAGCTCCACACTTGCTTTTGTACACTTTTGTTGTTTGTATTGTTGCTGTTACAGTTCATTTTCTTATCTCATTGCTGTTCGCAGTAAATTGTTCTTATCTCAGCCCACGATCAATCTCCTCTCTGTGTGGGGCAGGAGAGGGGAAGCAAGAGAGCTGCATGTAGAAAAGGGGTCTTGGAGACGGAGGCACTAAATTGGGGAATGCCATCGTTAAACCACAACAACCAAATTCTGTGCCAGTGCAAATATCACAGTGCAAAACAGACCAATGCCAGTGCAAGACACAACCTCGACACTGACGTGTGCCAACAATTCTGGCACAGATCCCACCACAAACCAAGGACTTTTTGTAACTGTTGCTGCAGCCCATAAACACCTCATAATCAATACTGCAATTTTTCCATATTTTTAAATACAGTTTTAATTGTAATGCCTTCCTGGGGTGTTTATTTTGCGACTCAAATCTCACAGCCTTTATGCAAATCTCCCAAAACCTGCATGAGCAGCACCAGGCAAACACAGAGAGATACCTGCTTTTTGGTGGACTTGCAGGAACTGGGCTAAAAATAGCAGGGGGAACCCAACTGCAGAAACACAAAGACTTTCCACTCCACGGGAAAAAACAGCAACACCACAGTACACCTAATAAAATCCTCTCCTCCCTTAAATCTGCCTCATTTCTCACTATATCCTGCTGTCATGCTTGGAAATTTTCCCCTTGGGAGGGGGAAAGAAACCCCTCTGGAGCCGGCTATTTTCCTCTTTCCCATATGGCAGATATCAGGGTTCTTGACTCGCTCAGTTTCCACTTTGCATCTCTCTCTTGAAGCTCTCTGGCTCCTCCTGGTCTTACCTTCCCCCTGAATTTCCGATGTAAAATGTAAAATTGCCTATGAAAAATGACTCCGCTGACCAGAAAACAAAAATAAGGTTTTCCTTTGCATGTCAGGCTTTCTGGTATCTGCAGAGAGTTGTCCCTATCCAAATCCCAAGCCAAGACACTAAAGACTGAGATGGAAGCACCTAGAATAATCACCACAATTGAAACATCTTTCATTTGCCCATTTGAAAGCAATTTTTTGGCCATATTTCCAGCGTCAGTGATAAAAGAAAAGTTTGAGCTATGATGTGGTGATTTATATAAGCTCCAGCTAGGGAGTTACAATGGGTTTCAAACTCCTTTAGTGATGTTTAACTCCTTCAGTGATGCTTAAACACTCACCAGAAAAGTAATTTCAAAGTGAACCCATCCTGTACCTTTATCAGAAAGGGGTAAAATCAGACTAAGGAGAGATTCATCACTTTCTTCATAGTGTGGGGGTTTTTTTGGCTGAAGGAAGGTCACCAGCAAGAATCAGGCTTAAAGGGAGCCTGAGAGAAATAATCCTGCCCTTATTGGCTGCTTTTTATTAAAAGGGACTCCAGAGGAGGCAAGACTCAAAAAAAAAAAGACTCAAAGAAAAGATGCTCTGCTGCACCACGGACCAAACGAAGGTTTTGGGTTTTCCCCCTGAGAAGTCCCCACCCCAAATACAACCAGTTTAAGAGGAAACCAGGTCGTTTTGCAGAGTATTTGCACAAATTGAAGGTGCCACTTCCATTTTCAGTGACCAAAGATTTCTCTTTGCTCCTATATAGGAGGGAAGTTGTAGCCAACAGGGTTTTATTTTCTGTCACCTGCCGGGTGCCCTGGTTTTGGCACGGACCAAGCACATTTGTCACTTTGTCAAGTCCTAATTTTAGTAATCGGGGTTGACTAAGGGACTGTGAAACCCTTGGTTTCATGTATATCTTATTTTAAGTTCTGCATTTCATTTATTTTTAGTTGGTGACCATTTCTCTGCATCCTACTGTTGGCTGTGCCAAAAATTTGCGGTGATAACAACCCATATTTCAGAGTATTTTCACAAAAATATATCTGTGTTTTCCTCCAGGCTGCTTATGCCCTGTAGGGCTCTTAACAATATGTTATCAACACTTGAGCTTTAAAACAAGACTCCCTGCACAGACTGATTTTTTTAAAAAAAATTTAAAAAGTGTAATCCCCCCCTGAAATGCTCACTGCATTTAGGGAAGGGTTGATACAATTGAAGTGTAACAGAAAACAGCAGAAATTCCTCCAAATAAAGCCACACCAAGGTCATGACTCACCACATTCTGCTCAATTAATGTACATAATTGCACAATTAATATATATAATTGCTTAATTAATATAAAGCAAAGCAGCCTTACTGTTAGGGGTGCTCAGGGAGCCACTGCCCTGGAAGTGTCCTCCCACTACCCCGAAAACCAGATTCTCTGGGTAGGGATCACAACCTGGGAAAGCAAAGATGAAATATTTGAATATTGAGAGAAAAAGATGAAATGAGAAAGTAAAATATTAATCAAAGGATGAAGGTCTGCACTAGCAAAGGTCTTCTGGCAGTGTCAGTGAAGCCACGGCAGCCAAGTTCACTCTTAATGCACTTTTTTTGAAGGATGATGGTGAAAATAGGAGGAACCAAGGAAAACATAGGTGGGAATATTCCCCTGAGATGAAAGCAGGACTGATGTCTGAGCTAGATCAGGGTTTTTCCCCAAGAGGTTTGAACATCTCCAAGAAAGGACAAAATAATAAATCAGGTTTTTAGAGGTCGAACCGAGATACGTCCAGAGAACGAGGGCGTGCTTGTTGTCAGTCTGTCCACAAAGGATGAAGGTCGATGTAATCCTGTCCCGTCCTTTTCCACTCCTCGTGGGTGCTGAAAACTTGTCACAGGATCACACTGAAGATTGCTGCTACAATCCAGGTCTGAAAAGGAGAGAAACGGGAAAAAGGAATGGAACAGCACTGCTGTTGGCTATGCCCCCATTTCACTTCAGTAGTTGCCATTTCCCTGCTTAGTTATAATCTTTGCTTGAGTGTAAACGGGTTTTTATACTCGGGCTCAGACAGAGTGAACTGGGGAGCAGCCACTACCTCAAAAATGGAGAGCTCCCAGACACTATTTAATAAGGAAAAATCCATCCATGTGTTAGAGATGATTTTGCAACTACCAAGAATCTGGCCTTTACGAGACTGGGATTTCTAGACCCATCTCAGCAGTTTCAATGCAAAAACGAAGATGGGCTGAGCAAGGATCAGCACAGGCACTGAAACAGGGGTGTTTTGTGTTTGACTGCAAAAAAATGAATACCAGAGATAAAATTCACCAGATCTCTCAACATATATCACCTCCAGTGAGCCCCTCGAATCTTCAATATCCATCTGATGAATGTCCCTCAACATATTTCACCTCCAGATATTACCTCTGTGTCTATAAACATCACCTGAGATCTCCAAAATATGTCTGATACATCTACCTTAGTATATATCACCTGGCAGAGAGCTCCTCAGATCTCCAATATAAATCCCATATATTATATATATATATATATAGTCCAATATATGTCCCTTGATACACATCCCCTCTGCCAAGCTCCTCCAATCTTCAGTCTACCACTGACGTATCACCTTGGTATCTCCGTTTCGTATCTGATACATCTAACACGGCACACATCATCTTCAGGGAGCTCCTCAGAACTCTGACAGATGTCCCTTGATACACGTGGGCTCCAGAGAGCTCCTCAGATCCCCATGACACACCTCAGGGATGCATCTTGGCCATACATCACCAGCAGCGAGCTACATCTCATGTGGTGAGGCCACACAAGAGATCCATGAGAACTGTTTCCCCTGGTTTTAATTCCAGCCCAAACCCCTTGCAGTAACAACATGTGCAGTTTTGTGCCTTCACAGCAGGTGTCCATCATCTCGGTGAGGAATATGGGTCCAAAAGACCTATGCCTCCATGGGGAGGCTTGCACAGGAAATGCCATTTCTGGAAACCTGGCCTAGGGCTGTTGTGGTGTGTTCCTTTCCCCCTTCGTATTTGGTTTAGCCCAACCTGTCAATTTACTGTTTCCCCTCCCTTTTACACGCCCTGTGTTAATTGTCAATCCTCTATGTACCCCACCCATTTCTCCTCCCCTTTCCAGAAACTTCTCCCTTCCCGGTTACTCCATTGGCCCATTTGCACTTCTCCCCTCCCTGAGCTTCCCCCTATTGGTTTATTGTACCCACCCCCGCCTATGATCCCTCCCCTTCTCCTCACCTATTGGTCTAAGATTGTTCCCTCCCCTGAGCCCACCCCCATTTGAAAACTTGTGTAATTCCCTCGCTTGTGGTCTTTGGTCACTGGTTCCCCTGAGGATAATAAATTTCCTTGGATACTACACCGGAGTCCCCTCCTTCCTCCTTGCTCCTGCTGGCACCTGCATCAGAGCCCCGGTTCACACGGTGAGGATCAGTGCGTTTGGGTTTGGGGACGTCCACCGACCCGACGTGGTGAGCCACCGGGCAGCTCTGACCGTGTCATAGGGTCATTGCCCAAAGAGAGATAAGGAAACAACTGGGTCATTCCAGGGCAAAACATGGCAGAAACCTCCAAACACAGAAAACTTGGTGAAAGAGAAAAAGGTCAAGGTGCCTCTTGACTTCTCGGGCCAATGTAGGTCCTGCCGAGAGATGTAGAGACCTCATTGGGTTACACTAAGTGCTCAGAAGGGCCTGACTCCACAACTCTTCCACCACAACACCAGGGGAAATATGAAGATAATTTATGGTAAAGAATTAATGCTCGTGCCTTGGAGGAGCATGAATGGGCTGATGCTAAGTACGTATCGTGAACCTGGAACTTGATTTTCATTGGATTTGTCCTGACATCGTGATGAAAAAGCTCAAGTTTTGCACCAGTCCTTCATCCCTGAAAAGGCTTTTTTCCATCCCACAGGAAAGACTTTCGTCATCTGGGCTTGCCATGTGAACGAAATGTGAGGACTGGAGGAAAAAGAGCAGAAATAAGGCTCTGTCAGTGTTAAAAGAGCTCTGATGGACTGATAGACTCATTTTCATCCTTGGAGGTGGCCAGGCCTGAGGTCCTGGATGCCACCTGCATGTAGGACAAGAACATTGTGCAATTTCTGCAGAAATGATTTTTGTCCCCATCACGAAGAGTACCAAGAGCCAACCCCATCAGAGACATCTCCCTGAACACCCTTGCAGAGAGAGAGAAGTCTTTTTGAGCTGGCACACACTTCTAGCAACTTCAAAAGGCATCCTTTGAAGTTTAGTGAAGGCCTTTGAAGTCGTCCCGACACGAAAGGGAATGGAGGAGATGCCTCCTTCAAGACGCTCCACCACAGGCAATGCAAGCCAGCAAGACACACGGTGTCCCAGGTGCTCATGGTTGTGTTCAGCAGTTGCCTGAGGGTCATAAATGAGACACCATTTCTGACAAGTCATCAATCCCCCCAAATACCCTAAATCCTGATCGAGTTGACCTGTATAGCATCCAACAGCAGAGATGGCAGCCCAGTATCCTGGGACGTCAGCCTGTACTCCAGCTGCAAAAAGCCAAAGGCATCCCTGTTAATAAAGATTTAATGAAGTGCAAGGGAATGCTAATAAAGCTGATATATATAATAAAGCTTGAAAACAAAATTCGGGATTTTTGCAAAACGTCTAGGATTTTAAAGCAAGAAGGCTTTCCTGGCGTGTCACTTCGTTTCTTCCAATGTGAGCAGCCCGTGATGCTTCCAATCTCATCATGTCAGTGCTGTTTAATTGTGGCTATCATGTCTTAATAAATTTAAGGCCAGGTCCTCTGACCTAAGGGGAAACCACAAATGGTGAAATCCCCAATAACGCTGGGTTTTGTTGAATTATTTTTATACCCCACACTATGCCCAGTAGCAAGCTGTACTGGCTGCAAACTCCACACCCATGGGGACAACCAAAGAAATCCTGTACGAGTGAAAAACAGCATAAATGCAGAAATCAAAGCTCAAATTTCAATTAACCCTTTAAGGAGCTCCAAGGGATGGTCATGGCTCTCCAAATACCTTGGCAACACCTGCTACCATCTGCAATGAGGACTCCTGCGATAAAAACCTTTGGTGTGTTGGGTTTTTCCCCCCACAGTGCAATTCCTGTAGCATCTCCAGCCTCTGGATAAGGGCTGGGGCCAGGTGTTGGGGATGCTCGAAGGGGCAAAGAGGAATATGGTATTTTCATTTCAGAAGTAAAACTAGTGATGCACAAACCCCACCCTTACTCAGAGAGAGTGAAAGATTTGAGACATGCCCATACCAAATATTTTTGACTTGCCAGACCCAAATATTTTTGTATTTCTGCAAAAACAAAGCTGCTTTGAGGCAAAACACAGTTGGGAGAGACAAGCCTATTGGTGGAGCCCTGCTGTAGAGGACTCACATTATCCAAATGGGGCAAGTAGAGAAATATTGGACATCCCCACCCCAGACAAGCACATGTGAACACATCTGGATACAGGGAACAAAAGCAGCCTCTCTACACTGCACTGATAAATAATGGAAAGGCAAAGTGCCCCGCAGAAGCGGCACCACACTGTTCGGCCTCGGGCGAGACGGAGGAAAATTCGGTACCCATGAGGTCTGGAACAGTGGGATTAATAACACATCAATTTTAATGCAGGGTGGCTTGTGCAGTTTTTTTGCTTTTCCTTTTTTTTTCCTCCTGCTTCACAAACAGCAAAGTGAATGTTTGAGCATCTCAGTGGGGGGTTAATGAGGACTCTGATTAGTTATTCAGATTTGCCGATGCTGCCTACATCCATCCTCAGATGGGGGAATAACAGGAAAGGGTTTGCAAAAAAAGCTCTTAAGGATGACCTGCTTGGCTTTCACAGCTCAGGCGGATGCAGGTTTTGGGGGGTCGTGTTACAGGGGTCCCCAAGCCCAAAATCCCAGTGCCAACTTCAGGATGGAAAAGCGTATTTTCCCATCATTTGTAGGGGATGAAAAAAACTGCTGCACATTCAGCCATGCTAATTCCTATAAAGGTTCCAAGGAAAATACTGGGATTTGTGGGAATTTTTTTCATGTAGAAAGCAAATTCTTGGGTGCCCTTAATAAAATCTGTGTGCAGCAATAGTAAGAAGTATATGACCAAAAATGATGGATGGACAGATGCAAGGATGCAAGGATTCATGGATGCATGGATTCATGGATTCATGGATGCATATATTCAGAGACACCTGGATTCAAAGATGTATGGATGCACAGATGCATGGATGAACATACATGGTGAAAAGATGCATGGATACATGGAGGCAAGGGTGGAAGAAAGGATGGACCATCCCATATGCCACCACTGGGCTGCAAAAATACAACAACTGCTGCAGTATTTCCTATAGCATCCCATAAAAGTCTAGCAGTGGTTTATGTCCCTGCAGAATAGCAATGAGCTCACCTCCTTGCTCCTTGACCCAGGGATATTTTAAGCAGGTTGAGCTCACATCAGTATTTTAAGAAGGCTGAACTGCTGTATTTCGGGGTTTCTTTCCAGATTTAGGCTTTTGTTCTTCACCTGCATCAAAAACCAAAAGGGAACCTGAGAATACAGATGGCAGGTGTCCAAAACAATGCTGCAAAAGGCCTAAGGGATGGAGCCAGGGAGGTCTTTCATGGCATTGCAAAGGGGCTAAAAAAAAAAATTAAGGCATTATTTTAGGATTCACTCTAGGATTCATTATTTCTTCATCAAGAAGAAATATTTGAAGGATGAGTAGGATGGTGAAGGCTCTCCCTTAGCGGTAAATTCATCCTAACAACGAATGTCAACACTTTATTTCTACTTGGGTCTAGAGACCCGGCTGGCTCTTGCTTTGAGCATCACTCAACCTAGCATCAAACAGGGGTTCTGGGGGTCTAAACTCTCTGGTATTTGTGTCATTAGCCACAACACCCACCAGGATCTCAGAGAAAAGACAAGCTAGAGTCATCCTTCCAATTTCACGTGGAGGCACTCCATCCCACACAGACTCTTCTCCCAAGGACCACCTCCATATGCTTTGTCTGGGTTTTAAACGGTGCGTTAATTGTTCTGAATTAACAGCTCCAGCTGGAGAAGCAAACAAGCAATTTGCAGCCTTAAGATAACACCCAACTTATCTCAAGTGATTTAAGTTGAGATGGTTTTTTGTTTGGTTGG
>VZRN01005827.1:2026277-2052527 GCA_013397935.1 Dasyornis broadbenti | reverse complement strand
AAAAAAAAAAAAAGGGGGGGGAAGAAAATGAATAGTAAATTCAAAAATTATTATTTTGTATTTCAAATACAGAAGGTTTTCAAAAAGGAAAAGCCCTGGAAGATATTTTTTTCTTCCATTTTTTCCTCTCTGTTTTGCTTCTTTCTATTTCACTGAGCATCCAGGTGCTCCTGAGCTGGGATTTCCATTTCTCCAGCACCTTCTTGGGGCAAAACCCCAACAGACCCATGCGAAAAAAAAAACAAAGCCCAATCCCAAAAGTGGGACACCAAGCCCTGCTCAATCCAACCTCAGTTGGAGGCTCACTAATTACCCGGTAATAGTATTTATATGCTGCCGGCACGCTCGGAAATGCAGCTCCTAATAACCGAGGTCGGCATCAATATTAATGTCCTGGCTTGACTCGATATGCAGGGACCAGCGAGAGACAAGAAAACATCACAGCAAAGTGAAAAGAGGGGCAGAAAATGAATTTTAAAAGTATTTTTCTGTGTTTGGGCAGGATGGGAGTGCCTGAGATTAAATGAGGGGTTCAGCAATAAGAGCAAATGTAAGTTCCCATCTCTGAGGCATAAATCTTCCTCAAACTTTCACTGTCCTCACAGGTAGGAACAGCCCAGAACTCTTCTTTTCTTGTCATGGGAACAGATTTCTAAAATTCAGGGCTTTCCCCTTCACAGAGTTACTCTAAGACAACCAGCTTCAAATATTCATCCGTGCAAAATTCAGTCCTCTTGTGGTTGCTCATGCAAAACCCCAGGTTTGGGTTGGCTCAGCAAGAAATTCTGCTGGAAACAACTTCCTGAGAAGCACTTCTTTTCCAGTGATAGTTCAATCCCTACATAACAAGGGAGCATATCCCCCAGATTCAATACTATATTGCACGCAAATGTACACAGAATATTTGCAGAAATGTGGCTACGCAGGGCACAGTGTGGGTTGCATACTGTGTCTCAGCACCATTCCATAACTTGATTAAAAACTGTCTTTTCTTAATAATTTCTACGCAGACACCCTTGTCACACCAGGAGTATTAAGGCAGAGTTTAAATGGAGTTAATAAACTATTAACAGCCTGCGGTAAGGCTGTGATAGGTTTGAGCTGCGTGTGATCAGCACCCCTCGGTACAAGGCATTACTACCATTGTCCGTGTTCAGTGCACATTGAAAAAATCAGTCTGCCATGAAAAATGCAGTTCCAGGAAATCTGATGTTTCTCATGGAAAGGTGGATGTTTTCAAGGTTTTTCCACCAGAATGAAAGCTGGCAGAGAGCAGGCATGCATGTGGCATTTACTCTGTGGAGTGTCAGGTGCGGTGTCAACCCTTACCATTGACACGTTAATTCATGTTGACTAATACTGAGAGAAAACAAACAGAAGCCAAAAAGTTCATGTCCAAGAATTCAGCATTAAGACATTCGCAGATCATAATTCTGCGATACTTTCTTTCCAATGCAATTTGAGAATCTCCTTACTTTTAGTCAAATTCTAAGCAAGAAAAGGGCAAATTGTGGAAAGAATTTGGAAATAGATGCTCTACTTCCCCCAGAAACTGTGGTTATTAAGCCTTTGCTGACACATTGTGAGCTCTTGTTAAACAACATTAACGCACTGACCCTTTGGAGAAGACCCAGCTCTGTACTGATGACTACAACAGCAGCAGGTAACACATTAACCCTTCAAAGACCCAGCCCTGAGTTAAAGACCACAATGGCCACAAGTAAAGTGTTGGTCCTATAGAGAAGACCCAGCCCTGCATTGATGACAGCACCGTGCAGAAGCAGGACTCAAGCCAACAGCCTGAAGACTGCCATAAAAATCAAATGCTACTATTAAGCGATTTCAGATATTGCAAGAAATCCCCAGAGACTAATTACAACCTTGTTTGGCAATTTGGGTAGAAAGCACGCTCTGCAGTTGTAGCCTTGGCCATCAATTCTGGTCAAACATGAGATCTTTCTCAAGAGCCATTGTGTGACCCAGTGGAAAAGGCAATTTTTCATATGGAATTTTTCCCAAAGCTTAAATTGCCTCTTTATTGAATATTTCTTAGTTCTAACTTGTGGAAAGAGGCTGTGAGGTCTATTCCAGGAGGCCAAACTGTGAGAAAAAGTTAGAGGGCAAAAACTTCTCACGGTGAAAAAGTGAGGATTGCCACTTGAGATGCTGATTGGGAGCACCAGAGGACCCAAACCCTAAAATAGGAGGGGTTTGTTTTTCTTTGTTGGGGTGATGAAAGAAGAACCGTGAGAAGGAATAACACCTTCTTCCATCTTCTCCAGTTGCAGATGGTCACTGCCTTTTGGGCATTCAGAAATGCTGTTTCTCCAACCAAAACCCTGACAACCCACTAGAAGACTCTTCCCCGCCACTTCCAAGACAGATGAGCAAAAGGAGAGCGTCTTCCTTCACCCTTTCTATCAGCATCAGTGAAGAGACCTAAATCACCGCAACTTGCAAATCCCTCCCTGCTTTTCCCTCCCAGTGGCTGCAGATTCCCCAGAGGATCCTCCAAGATGTCCAAAACCTGCCCAAAATCATGACCTGTCAAAAAAATAACTGAAATCAAACAAGAAACAGAGTTAATAGATTGGGAACCACTGCAAGTCAACACACTGCGCAGACACCTTGCTGTACGGCCATCCGTGCCAGACATGGCTGGTTTATCCATGCTCCATGTTTGCCCCCATTACTTTACCATGAAATGGGAGCTGCAAGGACTGAGAGAACTAAAGAGTGATTCAGAGGGTTACTGCGGCTTTTCAGCTCTCTGATAGATATTATTGGCTGATCTCCTACACAGCTGCTCCCTGCTGAATAGACACAACCCACCTCCGATGCCGCTGGCCGTCAACCAATGTGGGAATAAATGCAAGTTTTGGGTTTTTTTTTTTTCAGTTGATGTGAATTATCTGTGGATTTTTTAGTTTTGGCTAAGGGATATGTGCTGATTTACCCAAAACTGCATTTATCTGGAAAAACCCCTTCTTTACTGTCTCATCCCTACCTAAGTGGGCAGCTGCGGGTGGTCTAGCGCGGTCACCGCCATCCTACAGTGAAGTGGGTCAGGACTATGTAATACCAAAAACTGGGGAGAAATATTTTATTTCTTCAGCAATAAATGCTCCTTTCCCCAAAGTGCTAGTTCAGAATGGAGAAAAACATTCAGTTTTGAAATGCCTCAATGAAATTTAATTTTTGGTTTGAATCAACAGCTTCACTCAGTGCCATTTTAATGCTATTTTTTGCTGAAATGTCAATTGGAAACTAACATTTTAAAATGTCAAAACATTTCATGTCTGCAGACGGTGCCGAGAGTTTCTTGCTTCCATGTGTCCAAACAGAAAACGCTTTTGCAATTTTACCACTGAAAGAAAAAAAAATTTTATATATATATATATATATATATATATGTATATAAAAATCAATATTTTGACTTCTTGGAATGAAAACAAAATTAAAATATATTTCCTCTAGGATGCAAACAATATTTTCTGACAAGCTGTAATCACCAAAAAGCAATCTGAGCCAAATATTTGCTACCACAGTCTGTTATAGCTCAATGGAAAGAGAAGAGATTTTTGCTGTTGTAGGCTCTCTGAACCCCTATTTTGCCAATTATTTCCAGGGTGCAGGAAGCTCCTTCCACCATACAGAACCATGGTGGATGCACTGATTTTCCTTAATGGTGGGGGGAAAAGCCTCAAAAAAATGATGGTTTTTCTCCTCTAGTAGAGGAGAATTTGGGGGGATTTGAATTTTGGGGGGATTTTCTCTGTATTTTGCACTGACGACACCTTGCCCCCATCAGTTTGGGTGAACTGGGGAAGAACTGGAACTGGGAGGTTTTTCCCGCCGGCCACTGTGAACACATGAACAGGGTGCGGGGGTTTTATCCAACATAAATGCAATTATCCAGTGAGCTAACCTTTTAAATTCCTGTCTTGGTCATGCGTTGCCAAAAAAACAAACGGAAGAAAAATAGGAAAAGAAAGCAAACAGAAGACAAGCAATCCAGGGCAGACAGAGTGGGGGAAAAAAAAAGTAGAATTTTTACTTCTTTTTCTGGTTCCAGGGGCAGGGTGTAAACATGCAGCGTTGTAAAATAGGATGAAAACTGGTAGTTTTAGAACCATCATTAGCCAAGTTTCTTGTTCCGAATCTCGCAGCTCCATCATCCTCGACGGCACAGCTCGGCCACCCTCCATCACCTTTACATCTCCTCCAAATTTCTATTTTCCTCATTTTTTTTCTGAGCCCGGGCTACGGCCCCGCGTGGGGAATAAGCGTAATTATCTCGTCTCGCCACATTTTTCCAGCTCTGCCTGAGGTTTAATTAAAGCCAAGTGAAAAACACAGAGGAGCAGCACTGGGTTCTGATATCGCCCCACCACATGTGGCAGGGAGAGGGGAAAAAATGGGGGGGAAAAAAAACATAGGGGGAAAAAAAAAATAGGAAAAAACCCACCCCCTTCATCGTTGACTTTTTAATTTAACAAACCTTCCTGGATATTGCTCCTTTATCACATTTCCGTTTTTAAAAAATACATAAATATCTATATACGTGGCTATGGAGGCGCCCATGAATACATGGACGTTAGGATACGCACGCAGCCTGTCTCCATATAAATACATATATATATATATATATATATACACACACATATATAAAGCATAGCCTAATCCCCTGTAATCTCCTTGAATTACACCTCAACCACCCTCCTCACAGGTGACCTTTCCACAAAAGGCTGTTTCTATGCCAACAGCATTGTTTGAGTCAGGCAAGAGAAAAAATACAGCACAATAATCTGTAATTTTTCCTTAATTCAGTGTTTTCACCCATGGTTAGGAGGCAGTTTATGCTAGAAACTCTCTGATCACTGGGAAAAATTAATATTAAAAATTAATTAATATATAGGGTTTGAATATGAAGGGAAGAGTACAGTAACCGTGACCCAATTCAGATTTTACCTAAATTTCTGGAATTGTTTTTTCAGTGAAATTCCCCTCATTGGGGGGTTTAGAACCAAAATCATACAGTTGTAAGGTTCTTTCCATCTTAAAATCTGCATTTTTCTCTCCTGCTCCATCTCATCTTGCCAACACAATCCACAGATATCGGTTCCTACCAACAAGCCCACTTATGGAAAAGTCAGAAAATCTCAAATTTTTTTTCATTTTTACTGATTTTTGGGGAATTACACCAAGTAGCTCATCTTCAGTGGAAAAAACCCAAAATTACAATGCAAAACGGATCTGAAATGCTTGAGAAATTGTTATAACACGCACCAAGCCAGCGAACAATGTCAGGTAATAAGTGGTTATGAGATTTGACGAGTAAAAGCAGCTCAATATAAATAATTTTCCAGAGAAAAAGACTCTTTTGGGTCTAGATAATGTTACTGCATTTAAAATTTGGGACATTTTCCCTCACTTTTTTCAGTTCCTGGAGTTCCAACTCAGCCCATAAAACCTCATCCCGAAGCAGAGCATCTAACAGTGATACAGAGAAAGAAAAATGAGATTTTCCCAGCACAGGTTTTGGGGTTTTGGTGTATTTTGGAGAGTGGCACAAGAACCCACTGACTGTTGGGTTGAAGCATCCCCAAAATTGTCTTTGTCTGGCTTGTTGAGGGACAGCCTCCAGATTCCTGCATATTCTTCTTATTGGCTGGTGGGGATTTATTTCTGTTTTTCTTCTGACCCAACCCCAACATCTTCATGAGTCCCACAAGGGAAAATATTTCCCAACAGATCCACCTCACAAGCACTGAACCAAGAGGATAAAAATACCGGTTGCCATGGGAACATAAACTCTGGAGTTTGAAAATATCAGAATTAAACCTTACACTAAGTTTGATCCTTAAATCCCTGGTTTTGCATCTGTGTTTTGGAGGGTTTGAGGGTTTTGGAGGAAAAAACCTAGACTTCAAGACCTCTGCCAGGGTTTAACATCCTTACAGAAATTTTCTGTCAGCTGGATGCATCCCCAAGCCATTATAATTTTAAAATTATAAATTTTAAAACTTAAATTTAGAATTAAATTTAAAATACAAATTATTTTCCAATTTAATAACGATTTTATAATTTAATAGTATACACTATTTTCTAATTCAATAATCTAAGTAACTTTTAAATTAAAAACAAAGATTAATCCCAGTTTCTGGAATCACTTCTCACCATCCAGCCTTGGCATCGGCCTCACAGACACTTCCCGGCACTGGGGCAAGGAGTTGATCATCCAGGGCTAATAGATACAATATCCATTTCTGCATCTTTAGAAAACAATGCTTCTGACACTTGATTTTATTTGCTCAAAATACACTGCATTCAGTTAAGAAATATTAAATAATAATAATAATCAGGCCCCAGCACTAATGATGCTCAGGTGGAGAATCCCCTGTTCAGTGGCAGCAAGAGCTTCAAATAGGTTTAAAGGAACTTTTGGAGATGGTGTTGAAGCAAAATTGATCAGCCCAAATAGGGAAAAGCCAGGCTCAGAGGGAAATGAATAATGTTTTACTTATTAATGAGGAGCAAATTAGGGATCACAAGCACAGGGATTGGTCACTTAGGAAAAGCTAAGAGATAATAAAAGCATCATGAGTTAGAAGGGGGCATAAGCATTCCTCATCACAAAGGAACACTCCAATCATTAAAGTTGAGTTTCCAAAGGAAAAATGGAAGAGGGAATCCATTCCCAGAATCAGAAAAACATGGAGTTACCGCAACTGATTTGTTGGCAACAACAATAAACTTCCTCTACAGTGGCAACAGAGGAGCGCTGAGGGTTGGAAGCATTTTGCCATGGGATGCCATGGTTTGTTTGGTGCTTTTCCAACATGATCCCGTGTGCTTGGAGCTTTGGAAGTGCTGAATCAGTTCGGCCATCTCTGTAACAAGGGTTAAGTTTGCTGCACAATTCAGGCTGATGCTTTGGGCTCCCCCCAGTCCCAGCTGCAGAACTTCAGGTGACAGAGACAATGTGCCACCCTGGTGCTGCCACAAGTAACTATTTCCACTGTCTTTTCTCCCAAAATATGGGGGGTGCTGCACTAATTTCATTTCTCTAGAGGACCAAGCCACAATCCTGCTGCATTTTGAGGAAATCTCTGGTTTGGGGCATTGTGGATGTTAGCGGGACACTCCATCGTCTGCAGAAGCAACCGCGGGAAATTACTTACCCAGGTGACGCTTTCCTTTGGCAGCAACATGCCCCCAAGCCCCCACAAACTGGGGGAAAAAACAAGCCTCTGGGCCCAAAAAGGGTGGTTTTCACCTTGAATTCCTAGCTGGGAGTGGAGGCCTGGCTGTTTACATGCCTCCACATAAAAAAAAAAAAAAGCATGAAAAAGCAAAAGACAAGAAAAGCAAGAAAAAGGGGAGGAAAAGCAAAACAAAAAAGCAAGGAAAAGGTGGGGGGAGAGCAAGGAAAAGCAAGTAAAGCAAGGAAAGGTGATAAAAAGCAAGCAAAAAGCAAGCTCGTTGGTGCAGTTTGGGAAAAAAGAGGTTGGAATCAGCCTCGCAGAGCAGCTTTCCCATCGCCCCACAATCCCTCGCTGGCCCCCAGTGGGCTTGTGCAAACAGCATCGGAGCAGCGAGCGGCCGGCTCTGGCCACGCTCCTCTGGGCTGGGATTTTAAATAAATAAGGGAAAGCAGCAGCAGGCGAGGGGCAGGGGGAGAGGCTGGACCCCCATCCCAGCAGGGAATCTGCGTTTGGAGGATGCCGAGAGGTGGATTTGGGGGAATCTGTTTCTTCCACATGTCTGAAAATGCGATTTTCCAGGTAGCACAGGAAGGGTAAACTTGATTTTCAAAGGCAAAGGGGAGTGAATGGATTGTATATGGTGTACATATATATATATATATATATTCAGAATTAATCTGGGGTTTTTTAGTAATCCAGGCAGAAATTCAAGGTATGATTTATGGCAGAGGGAGAGGGGAGAGGCCACCACATCGCCTAATGCCACTATATGTCTCACATATTTCATATCACATATCACGTTATGTATGTTTTATGCTATAGATTACATTTATAGACGTTTAAATGTTCTCTGGAATTACATGTTATAAATGTCATGTATATTACAGGTTATATATTAGAGTAATACCTATTACATCCCAATAACAGATTATACATTAATCCCATCTATTTTATATGTTATTGTATTATTATAAAATATGGGAACAATAAATTATTTATTCTTTATTATTCCCTTTAGTGGTTATGTATCCATGATGTGACAGGAACAATACATATTACGTATTATTCTAATGTATATTATCTATCACTCCCATATATTATTTGTCTGAGATTATTTGACGTGAGATGTACCAAATAGATGAATTCATGTACGTGTGAGCTTCAGTATTTTCTCGGGTATTTTGTGGGGAAAAGGTCTTTTCCCAGCACTACCTGCTGAGAGGCAGAGGCAGCCCACTGGGATCACCGGAAAAGCACTGCAGAACGTGGGTTTGGGGGGGATGTGGCCCTTGCATAACTGGCAAGGGAAGATGCTGACAGCTGTTTGCAACCCCTGGCACTGAACCCACCTCCCTCCCTCCCCCTGCAAAACTCCACTGCATCACTTCAGGGATGCTTTAAATGGGGGAAAAAAAAAAAAAAAAAAAATCCCCTTATTGAGCACCAACGTCACAAAAAGAAGCTGAAGTTTGGTGCCTTTCCCCACCCCAAGCTTTTACGTGGACCTGGTTTCCGGCCCATCCCAGCTAAAAAAGAAGTCAATAAAGTGAAGATGAAAAGCTATTCGTTAGGACTGATAATAATCATTAGAACTAGCTGGGTAGGAAAGCATGATTCTGCTCCAGAGAAGGAAGAGGGAAAAATGCAAATTCTGCATGAAAAGAAAATATTTCCCTAATCGCCCCAATCAAATGCTGGCGCAATTATCTGTGGCCAACCCAACGGGTTAAAATTATCCTCTTCATCTCCGGACACAGTGAGGAGCCGAAAAAATGTTTCATTTTAATAAAAATGAAATCTGGACCCTGCAGAAAGCAGCTTCACTAATGACGTGTTTACACAGAAAAAGACAATTTCTATTTAATGGTGATTACTAGACAGAAGAAATTAAACTTCCCAGAGTCTATGGGTTAGGGATAATGGGAAGAAAGTTATTGAGGGTGTGTAAATCAGGAGAGCTGCATGTGGGAACGGCCACGCGTGCAGACAGCTCAGCGCACACAGCGCTGCTTCGCCAGGCCTTAGCGGGCAGAAGTGGATGTGTTTTACTAAGCAGATTTATGTGCCTGTGTGTGTGCCTGCATATATGCAAATATGGCTGTGCGTTGCAAATGTGCCACTGCATGGCGAAACCTGAAATGTGGGCCGTGGGCAAACTCGCACCTGGAAGCGCACGTGGAAATTTAGGCACACGCACATGCAAATGCACAAAGCCACAGCCAGAGAGGCCAAGGCACATTTGTGAACAGGCCAACGCACATGTGAGCATGCACACAGCAACACGTGGACGCAAAAACAGCCAAAAACCACGCACAGGCAAATGCAAACGTGCACGGAACACGCGTGTGCAAACACAGGCAAATATGCAAGTGCACACGCAAACCTGTGACTGCACACGCCAGCACCCCGCAGCCATATGGCAAAATCCATCCTTCCTGCACCCTAGGCTGGCCAGGCCCTGCACCGCACTCCTGGGTGTCTGGGGGGACCTTGGGATCCCACTTCAGAGTTTGAAAAGTGCAAAATAGGGTTTGATTGTGAACCCATGCCAAAATTCCAGGTTTTGGCTCACCAGGTGAGTGGTGCAGATCCTTCCTAAATAAATTTTATTTATTTAATTAATTTTCAATGATCATTCCCTTTTTAAAATTCTTTTTTCAGGATAAAAACTATTAATTTCTTTCCAAAGAAGCCAAGACAAGATCTTTTCACACCCATCTCCTGCCTTGGGATGAATGAAGTTTTGGGGTTCCTCTTTGTGCCGAAGCCATTTCCATCCCGCACCAACCTGTGCAAACCCATCCCGGGGCAAAATCACTCCAACGTCAGACTTTAATGTCTGCTCCTTTCTAGAATGGAGCAAACATCTGCAGAACAAGCCCAGATGTGAGCCGTGTTCCCCCCCCTCCTTCAGGAATTTCAGCTCCAAGGCACATAATAAGGCAACGTCTGGGATGGTTTAATAATAGTAAAATTAAAATTGTTCCCGAAGCAAAGTGAAGGGCACACTCGCGAGGAGGTTTGCAAAACAAAAACGAGCCCTGAGCTGAAGTCTCAGGGGAACAGTTGGATCAAGGGAACGGTAAACAATGCACAGAAATGCAACTTAATTATCTTTACAACCCGAGTACGCAACCGGCTGCTGCAGTTTTCCCTGGATGTGGGAGCAGAGAGGTGCCGGCATACCAAGCTGAAGCTGGAGCACCCCCAAAAAGCGAGAAAAAAGGACTCTTTTTGCAAAGTTTTGCTTGAATTTTCAGTCAAGTGCTGAAAATGGCAGGGTTGGTGTGGGATTGGGAATGCTCATCCTGACTTCTTATCCAACTAGGCAAAACACAACTTGGTAATTTTTTGCTCATTTTTTAAAGAAAAACAAACTCTTGGCTTGACCTTGTCAGGTCTCACTGCATATGCAACCACCATCGCCCTGCATTAACACCAGCTGGGGAACTGCTACCCATCCCTCACCGGGATGATCTCCCATGAAAAACTGCTGCAAAAAATGGGAATGGGCAGAAAAAGATGCCTGTATAGATATTTACATCTGTATATTTACATATATAAGCTGGTAATTGTGTTAATTTAAACTGAGGATGCTGATGAGGAGTGATGTTTGAAATCAAAGTGTGGGAATGGTGTCAAGCCAGGGATGTTGGAAAGGACAAAACTGAGGATCCTGGGTAGGATTAGCTCAAGGATACTAGAATCAATCCATGGATGCCGGCTCTTATCAAACTAAAACTTCTAGCTAAATACAAAATGAGGAGTCCCACAAGGGCCAAAGCATGATGACACCAAGATGACACCAGGGATGCTCACAGCCTGTGGCAGATCAGGTTCAAGAACACCCAAGGAACTTGAAGGTGCATAAATTCACAGAACCTGCCAAGATGCATCCACTGGATGCATTTTCAGAGGGAAATGGCAGAGTAAGGGGTTGAGCCACTGTCCATCAAATGCGAGAAATGGCAGTCTGATCAAGTTCCCACTGAACGGAAACCAGAGAAGCACTTTGGGCGGTGGTGGGTGAGAGCTGGACATGCCCTGGCCCAGAACCCTTCCTGTGCTGGGCTGAGCCCCCAGCATGGGCAGCAGCGGAGGGGGGCATTCTGCCCCTCTGCCCCGCTCAGGGCAGACCCCACCTGCAGAGCTGCCTCCAGCCCTGGGGTCCCAGCCCAGGAAGGACCTGGAGCTGCTGGAGTGAAACCAGAGGAGGCCACGGAGATGCTCCAAGGGCTGGAGCCCCTCTGTAGCCAGGCTGGGAGAGTTGGGGGTGTTCACCTAGGGAAGAGAAGGCTCCGGGGAGACCTGAGAGCTCCTTCCAGTGCCTAAAAGAGGCTCCAGGAGAGCTGGAGAGGGACTGGGGATGGAGGAACAGGGCAAGGGAGAATGGCTACCCACTGCCAGAGGGCAGGGATGGATGGGATCTTGGGAAGGAATCGTTCCCTGTGAGGGTGAGGAGGCCCTGGCCCAGGGTGCCCAGAGCAGCTGTGTCTGGCCCTGGATCCCTGAAGTGTGCAAGGCCAGGTTGGACAGGGCTTGGAGCAACCTGGGACAGTGGAAGTTGTGCCTGCCCATGACAGGAGGTGGAACTGGATGATCTTTAAGGTTCCTTCCAACCCAAATCATTCTGGGATTCTGTGACAGTTAAAATCAAACCAGAGATCCCGGCTGGGACCAAACCAGGGATGTCAGCTGGAATCAATCCAGAGATGCTGGCTTGGAACCAACCAAGGCCACTCGCAGACCAAATTGAAAGCATTAGTCAGGACCAAAGCAAAGATGCTGGCTAAAAGCAAAGCTCAGCAACTCTCCATTTTCATCCAGCTTTTAAAAAAATGCTAATTTTGATGTCTCTCAGGCTGCCAACAGCCTGGCAAGGTCCTGCACTGCTCCATAGCCCCTCCAGCGAGGCAGCAATGGGGTTTTTTATTAACTTGACTGAACTAGCTGGGAAAAACAGAGACATTTTCTGGCACAGTTTGGATCACAAAAGGTCCATTCCCCTCCTGGCTCCAGAGCCCAGGGCAGCCTGGGGCTGTCTGCATCCTGCCGCCTGCATGGTACAGGCATGCCTGGAAGTCAGTTCAACACTCCAAAAGCCCGTGGGCTATTTGTACCCATGGTATATTTTTTCTGCAAAAATAATTTGTTGCTACCATTTAACTCATGACACAGCTCAAGCACATAAATTCAGTGATATTTTGCTTTAAAAGTGTTTTTTATTGAAAATTTCTTGCAAAACACTGCTAACAACTTCTGCACCAAGCACAGGGTTTGGTTGTTAAATGGTGATGCTCCTTTTCAAGGGATATTCAGCTTTTAACTAAGGTTTCCAGCAACCCCAAATCAACCAAAACCTTCTTAAAACTCTATATTTAGTTCCCAAGCTCATCAGAAAACCTCAAGATTTGGGTGGTTTTGGGGGCTTGGGGCTTTTTTTGACACCTGTCTTTATTGGCAAACCAGATGTGTGAAGTGCAGAGTTATCCAGTCTTTACCCAACTTCAAAAATAAAATCTTAAAAGAGCCTCATGCTTTGAAATTCAGTTCACTGCTTTTCTTTTATTTCATATTTTTAAAAACAGGTGATTTTCCTAGAAATATACAATTTTTCACTGCTCCCTTGGCACACCTGAGCTAGACTTAATCCTCAGAAGTAACACTAGGAAAGAGAAATCTGCAAAAAATCATGGATTTCCTGCAAACCTAATAGCAATGCAACAGCTGGAGCAAAAACCCAGTCCCCAACCACTCCCTCAAATTACATCCAGTTTCCAAACTGGACCCTCTCTTCAGCTTTGAAGACAAGGAAGCAACATTATAGTATTTTTCTGCCCTGGGATGAAGATAAATTAAGACCTAAGTGTTGCTAAAGCCCCATTCAACGCTGCATCCTAAAAAAATATTAACTGCAAAATGGTTTTCTGATTACTTTAACAAGGATGCAGCTCTGACGGGGTGAGATGTGATGCTCCACAACCACTCCAGCCTTTTTTTCTACGTATTTAAGAGCCATAATGTCACAGTCCAGCACTGGGGAAGTTTGGGCCACAGTTATACGAGCTTTGTGCTTAATGAGGGGTGCTTAATTAAAGTCGGGAAGCGCTGACTTCGTCAGGAGACCCAGCATCAAGTCTGTCCTAGGTTTTTTTGGGAAGTGAGCATCCCTGGCCGTCTGGTCACTCATCCCAGCAAGGTCATGTCTGCAATAATTAAAGATTTTGGCTCATCAGTTTGCACCAGCCTGGCACCATCAAGGCTCTCCACTGAAATAATCCCAAATAATATCCTGAATTATTCTGATGATTAATATGGTGCTTGCATTCCCAGAGAAGGAAAAGCACATGGAAAGACTTGGATGCTCTTAAACTCTTTGGAAATAAGGAAGGCTGAAAGCTTGGAGGGATGCAACCCCCAAACCCAGATGTTAAATACAACGAGGATGAGGATGCTTGAAAAACAAGGATGAAGGCAATGGCGCACATCCACCCTGGCCGGGTGCCCGATGATGAGGAGCTCCAAAAGGACAGGGCAAAAATTAGCAAGAGCAATCAAGGAACCGAAACAGAGACCTGGTGGCGTCCGACGCCGGGTTAATGGAGCTCTGCAGCAGCAGCTGGCAGCCGCTTTGGCAAAAAATCCAGGCCTTTGCCCCAAATGAGATGCTAAAACACAAGACTTCAAGCATCGTCCAGCCCAAGCTGCCACCACTGCCATTGCCCCCAATTTCGCCAACTCAATTTTAGGTGTTTTTCTGCTTTCTAAACCCCACATGGCAGCTCCAGTTGATTAAATCAAACCTAAGGTCTCCCCATCAGGAGTCAACCCAGTTTTGCAAAGGCAGTCAGTACCTTTAGAGAGTTTCCAAAAGTACCTAAAAATGCCATTTTTCTAGGGAAAATACACACACACACACACACACACACACACTGCTGGAAGGTAAGGCTTGGAGGTCAGGTAATGTCTTAAAAAGACACATTTTGCAGGTTTTTAAATGAATTTTCTCTCCTTTTGTCTCTTAGGGGGAGTAAGGGTGAGCAGCTCGTAGGTGGGAATGGCACGTGGGAACTTCTCATGGCTCCTGGAAGGATGTGCAGTTCAATATTTCCACTGCTACGAGGAAAGAGCAATATAATTACACTGAGAAACCCTTGTTCCTAGGTCCAAAACTATTTTTTTTTTTTTTTCTCATGGGGCACAGGCAGTTTTTGGGAGAGACATGGGATGTGTGCAGGACAGAGCTATAGGAAACCGTGGGATACAATGATGGGTGAAGGATGCAGAGCCGGACAAGAGGTGTTCAGAAGCATTTTTAAATTTAAAAAACGGGCTTTTGCTGAGATATGACAAGACTTGCTCCCCAGGTTTGGCGGGCAAATCCATATTCCAGTGGTTTAACACCCAGAAGAGCTGGAGCTCTCCAGCACAATGAATATGCGAGGAGCAGCACGCAAGGTAATTGGATCATTATACATACACATTAAAAGAACATTCATCTATCCATCCTATACATACAACGAGCGAGGGTACTGGGGGGCAAAGGACAGAGAAAGAGGATATATATTAAAAATATATTGGATATATATTATATTACCTATTTCCAACGGATATAATATTAAATCGATATAACAGTGTGACTATAGGGATATAACATATCCAGTGCATTTATATAATATTTCCAGTGATTTGGCATAATGTAATATATCCAACATATTCAATGTATATCTTATACATACATATATATATATGTTTATAAAATTCAAAATAATCATCCAACATAATATATCCAACAGATGGATGTAATGTAATATATCCAATACATTCACTGTGTATCCAACATATCTATATATATAAAATATCCAATATAATAGATCCAATGGCTGGATACAATGTAATAGGGGCACTTTAACCTGTGTATCTATTATCTATATGTGACTTCCCTTCTGCTGCTGTTTTTCTTCTATTTATCAAACTTCCACAAAAAAAGCCAACTTTTCTCAAGGTTTTGGCTTTTTCTCCTCCCATACACTGGTGAAAAGCAGCATTCTTCCATGATGAGCAATCAATCCCCACATTAAAGCATTTCCCGTCCGTTTTGGGGTGCACCTTGCTGCTGGAAATGCAGCAGGTGTGACACTTAAGAAAACAAACTGGCCATTCTAACTGGATTTTCTGAGTTTTTAGACATCTACACAAGCATCTACTAATTGTGGGGTTGGCTCTGGCTCTGAGTATTTCACCCCACTGTGAATTTTGCTTTTTTGAAGGGTTTTCCCTGAGTTAGCAGCTGAAGTTCCCTTTGCCATGAAGCCCCACTCCCATATCAGTGTCAGGGTGCTTTGGCCCTGAGCATCATCCAAATGGCCAGGGGTTTGATTTTGCTTTTCAGAATTAAAAATCCCAAAACCCCAAAAATAAAGGCCTTGGGGGAATTGATTTCTGTTTAATATAAATATATATATTAAAAAAAGAAAAATTTCCCTGAGCTGTGATATCCAACTCCACATGGTATCATGATGGATCCCAGGTCAATCCCAGCCCCTGAAGCGCATCTACATCCAGAAAAAGATGGGAAAAAGAAGAAGATGGATGGGGAAAATGGGAGAAATTTCAAAACCAAGAGGTTTTTAGAAACAAAAATAATACTGAAATAAAACTAACAGCCAGCAAGATACCAACCAAAATCTTTGTCTGTACCCCTGCCTGTGGGGGTTATATTACATATATATCTCTATATACATAGTATTTCTAATTAATGCTATTATAAATAATAATATATACTACATAATATATAGCAAGTTATACTCCTTGCAATACATCATTAGATATCGAGCATTATATAGCAATCTAATATGTATTCTATAATCAGTATATCACTACATATCAAGCATTATAAATAAATATATCAATGTGAATAGATTCTAACCAGTTTCTATAAGAAAGGATTATGCGAGGTAGTTATTTAATTACTTATCAATATTTGTGTATTATATTCACTTATTATAGGTTATATATCAATGTTATTATATTTCTATGTATCATACATGTCTATAATACATTAATGTATATTATATTTAAGGCAATAAATATTGTTTATCAGTATATACATAGCAAAAAAAAAAAAAAAAAAAAAGAGGGAAGCCAGTTCTGGCAAATCAGAAGCAATTTAGAGAAAAATCATTTTTAAAAACCCCCAAAAAGGTTTTTGGGAAAGCCCACTTACACCTGAGCCATGCTGTGAATATACAGGTCACCTGCACACAAAACCCACTGAAACCCCAGACAACTGGGGCAAGTTATCCCAATAAGATAAAACTAGTTGTTTAAATCCTTTTTTATCTTTTTTTCCCCTTTTTTTTTTCCTTGCCCACAGAGCTGGAGCTGGGAATCCATTAGCCTTTAATGAAGTGAAACCCTCATCTTGCCGGAGCCACCTCATTTAGCGCAATTGTTTCGCAGCCATTACGGAAAGACAATTACAAGGAAGCGGCGAGAGTAATTGGAAATGCTGGCGGGAGTTGGGCGAAATGATAATAAATAAAAATATTCCCCCTAATAAGCTTGCCAGGAGGGGGGTGGGCTGGAGAAAATCAACATAATTAGAACTGAACCTCGGTGAGGAAAAACAGACAGCAGGGTGGCGAGCGCCCGGCATGGAGGAGTGGGGGGAAAGTGGAGAAAACTTTGGTTTTTTACTCAAAAACCAGCAGGAAAAAGACTTTCCCCACCTGCACGCAGCTATCAGGAGCAAAAAATGGTTGGAATGGGAGATGCTGTCCACAGGGATGCTTGTGATGCTCCTTCATCACCTGTTCCAGGCTGGAATTAAAGCCAAAAAAAAGCTTAAAAGTGAGATGGTTTTGCTCACAGAACGTCATCGAGCAGTATCATTGGGAAACAGGAATTTCTCGTCATCGGAGGGTTTTTTACATGGAAAATGCAATTATTTTTGCAAAACCTGTATTATTTATGTTAACCTTAAGACTAGAAAGCATTCAGGACGTGGATTTGGGGAAAAAGGGTTAAATCCCACTCAAAATCCAACACAAGCAGCTGTTGGTGGGTTCCCTCCTTGCTCCTAAAATCCTATCTTTTGCCATCAAATGATCCCTGTCCCCTGTAAAACCATCCACACTCTGTTCCCATTCTCATCCCAACCCAATGTTGCTTTAGTGGCTCCTCCAAAACAGTTTGCAGGGGAAAGAAAAGCCCTTTAAGTTGGGGGTTTGCACCCAAAAACGCCATTCAAGCAAGGGTTTGCAGCAAAAGGGTCCTTCAAGCAGGGATATCATACTCAAAAAGTCCTTAAAATAGGGGCTTGCATCCAAAGAAAGCCCTTTCAGCAGGGTCTTCAGCAAAAAAAGTCCTTAAAACAGAGCTTTGCAGAAATAAAATCCTTCACGCGGGGTTTGCTCTAAAGGTTGTCAAAAAGGGGTTTGTACCCCAAAAGAAACTCCCTCAAAAAAGGGTTTGCACCGAAAAAAAAGCCCTTAAAATAGGGGGCTTGAATCAAAAACAGTTCTTCAAACAGTCCTTGCATCATAAAATGTCCTTTCAATGGGTGTCTGCACCAAAAAAGTCCTTCAAACGGTGGCTTTGCACCAAAAACCACTTTAAACGAGGGTTTAATAGCCAAAAAGGACTTTCAGTCAGGTGTTCGCACCCAAAAAAAGCCTCAAACCAGATGGCTGCACACACAAAATAATAAGAAACATCCAAAAAAATTACAAAATACAGAAAAAAATAATATGCTCCAAATAAACAAAACTCCTCCAAAATAAGAAAATACCCAAAACAAGTGATAAAATAACCCTAAGTAACAAAACCCCCAAACAAATAACAAACTGCATCTCAAAAACAATAAAATACTTTCCCAAATAATAAAGTATATTGAATAATTAATAAAATATGACCACAAATGGTCAAATAGTCCAAATCTCTGCCCTGGCCCTCTGGAGCAAAGGCGACTTTCATTTAAAAACCATGCACGTTTTTTTCCTTGCCAGTTCCCAACTCCGTTAAGATCATTATCACAGAATGGGAGCGGAGATAAAACATTTTTATTTTCTTTTCTTTTCCTTCCAGTGGGATTTTTTAGCAGAGCATCCCCCACTCCCAGCTCTCATGGAAGTCAGCTCATGTTGGGAGTTAATGTTTCGTTAATACCTAGGTTTTTTGTTAATTTATTTTACTTTATTTTACTTTTCCATATTTCTCCTCAGTCACCAATTATTTTGCTCCCGAAGGGATTATTACAATTCTCCCTGTGACTTTTTTAGCCTTGGTGCCTTCTGTAAGCCACAGGTGATGCTCATGCCACAATAATGTGTTATTAAATAATATTAAATTATTTTAAATTATGTAAAATTATTTCAAATGCATTGCATGTTATTTCATAGTATAAAATATTATTAGATCTCATTAAATATTCCGCAAAGCCACATGTACAAATATTTAGGAGCTGGGAAATGCCTCCACCACTGAGCTGGGATGCTACAGTGGGTACCAGTGGGCTGAGTCCTGTTGGGAAGACAGTGGGCAAAGCTCTGGAAAATTGGGGGGAAATTGGGCTATTTTGGAGCTTTTTAGACCACTGCAGGTGGGGGAGAGAAGAGGGAGGCAGTCGTGCACTGTGGAGATGGAGTTGTGCAAAGAAGCGTGCATGGGAGCTGGGAACATGTTCCACCTTCCCACCCATTAAAATCCCATTCCATTTGCTGGAATTCACTTTTTTCCCTTAATAATAACAAAAAACTAAATAATATATTATATTTAAATATATAGTTATAGCTATTACATACCTATGACTATGTATTTATAATATATATCCTATCTATTACCTATATGTTTAACTAGATATCATATTGTATAGAACACAGTTTATTTTTATATATACACACTATATAATTGTTATTTATGTTATTTATTACACAAAACAAATATACAGAGATAACATAGCTTACTCTATATGTAGTATATACTGTATCACATATAATAGAGATATATTCTATATAGTCTATATTATATTTTATATTCTGTATTATCTATTACCGCTATCTATCATCATATATATTAATTATATCCCATCGTTACATTACATATTTTATATCTATTATAATCTACAGTATATATGTATTATGCCATCTATCTTATGTATTATATAGAATATATAAATATATATTGTGATTATATATACTACATTGTAGATGGCGTAATATAATTCTATTAATACATGCATGATATGCAATTTATGGAAAACCATGATTCAGCCCCTATTTTATATTCTTTAAAACAAAGAAACAAAACCAAACAAACATCTATTTTAAGTCCCAACCCACAGTTCAGGCCCTAGAGACATCCCGTAGGAAAAAAATCCAAAACCTGAAGGATCGTTTCCCACTGCAGAGAAAGGTGGAATACAATACTTGAGTTGGAATACATCTCCGTTCTGGATCTCAAGTGAGATCTATTCAGAAATAACAGGATTTGAGGTGTTTGGGGATATCTCATTTACAAGGATCTATTCTAGTCCATTCTATTCGATTTAATCCAAAGTGAATTTGCTCAGAGATTCCCATGGAGGCTGGTGGAAATAGGAATCTTTAGGAGAAAAACCAACACCTTGACATAGAGATGCACAACTTGGGAGTGAACGGGACTTTCCAGAATTGGACGTAATTTCCTTCCCAAATTTCCTGAATTCATTTTCCTGAATTTCTCGATTTTGCAAGATTCTGCTATCCTGGCATTGTGGCTCTTTGGAGAAAATCCAATTTACTTTTCAGTAAATCCACTTTTGCTGCAACACCCCCAGATCTCAGTGATGATTTTGGGGCTACTTTAGAGCCTCAAAACCCCGCTCTGCCTTTTCCTGATCAACTGACCCCAGGTAAGCCAAAACCCTCTGGAATTTGGTACTTTGCACCAGAAATCTGTCTATTTTTTGATGCACAAGCATCCCAACGTGTGACCACAAAGGGGTTGCAGGGAGCAACTCCCCCATATTTTTGGGGGATGGAAAAGCATTTTTAGGGTTGTAAGAATTAATTTGCCAAAGCAGTGTTTGCATCCCGCATTCCCAGCAGGAATTTTTCAGTAGCCAAGTGGAAAGGTTTATTTAGCTGGGAGCGGCGCTGGCTTCACAAACATTTCCCCTTATCCAGCAGGGAGAACCTCACCAACCGAAAGGAGATTTAATTAGTGAAAATCTCGTTAGGCAAACGAAATTATCCGTAAGACAATCCTGCTCTGGACAGGGGGGTGATTAACCAGAGCCATTAATTGAGAGTAGTGCTCCAACAGGCAGCTCTGCTCCAGGACGGGGGGGCGGGTTATGGTGGGACACCACATTCCCACCCCCATCCCCTTTTGTGCTTGCTGAAAAGCCCTTAAGCATCTCATCAGCGCACCTTGATTGCATCATGCAAATTGCAATTAGCTTTTAGTTTCATCACCCCCGAAAACAGAAAAAAAAACCCCGTATTTTGGAGGTGTTGGTGCAGCAACCCCCAAAATTGGAGAGGGATCAGATTGGTACCCATCAGATGATGTGTCCACATCACACCACTGAGCACTGAGTGGTGCAAATGAAATTTTT
The DNA here is from genome assembly GCA_013397935.1 of Dasyornis broadbenti. Classification (NCBI taxonomy): domain Eukaryota; kingdom Metazoa; phylum Chordata; class Aves; order Passeriformes; family Dasyornithidae; genus Dasyornis; species Dasyornis broadbenti. Next base: position 2,031,719 of record VZRN01005827.1, on the reverse strand, counting down.
AAAGTTATTTTAGGATATTTTGTTATTATTTCCAGCTCTTACACAGGAGTTTTTCACCCTAAGGCCGTGGGTGTTTTCACACTGGTCCCTAATGTCGCCTGGGAGCACCGTGGCCTCCACGACCCATAATGCCAAGGGCATTGTTCAGGCAGCTCGGAACTACAGGGAAACCTAAAAGAGCTGAGAGCACGAACTGGTCTAATTCAGAATTCACCAGGACTGAACGTCGGAGGTGAAGACAACCAGCCAGAGGAGCGGAAAGGGACCCATTGCTCTTTTAACCTTCTGCTTCAGTAGGGTGTCACAGAGCGACCTATAAAAAGCATCGATCCAGGGCAAGAGACGCCCTCCTTTTGCCAGGAAGTCCTGCAGGATGCCTTAAAAATGGGGGGAAATAGCCAAAACCTCATGAAATCAGTGCCTAGCAAACAGTCGTGGCTTTCATACCTACATTTATGTTTATATCTCTCTTGTTCAAGAGGAATCCCTGGGGACCTCGCCCCAGGAGCGTCACCAGCCTGGCAGCATCCTCTAGCTCCAAGTTTGAGCATCCCTAAAATTATGTTTCCCACCCTCATCAGTTCCCAGGAGGGAAAGACACAATATTGCCATCATCACCTAAAAACCTGGGAAATTTGGGATTTTTAGATGCCTGGTGCAGATGAGCTCACTGGAAACCACCCAGGGATGCATCAGGTTCCAGGCGGAGTGAGATGATGGAGATGATGGTGACGATGGATACTGAAGGAATCACCCACCTGATGTCACACAGAGTAGCAGGTGATTGAGAAATATCAATTAAATCCAAGCTGGCAGAGCCCAGTATATTTATTCCCCACATATTATATTCCCAAAAATATTCTTCCACTATGTCCCCCAATATATTATATCTATATACATATATATGTATAAAACATATTTCCCAATATATACAGGGTATATTTTCTAATATTCTTCAATAAATACAGTATTTCCCAATATTTTCTATTCCTAAATATACTCCCCAACATTATATTTTATATTCCCCTATAAATATATAGATATATATGGATACTATATTGTATTATTTGTGCTGCCCTTAACTTAAAAGTGATTCAGATGCTGCAATGAATGCAATCGTTTGAATTTTTTTGCAATATCCATCAATTTTTTCTACATCCTGGGCTCAACTTAACTGTTATCCTACTTCTGCCACAGATTTGCTATGAATTTTGAGCAAAGCCCACTTAATTTTTGTCAGGTAAAAAGGGTTTATCCTTTAATGATCCTTAACAGGTCCTACTTTTGGGACACAAAAAAAAAAGTTGAAAAATGTGGTTTTATTTAAAATCTGGTTTCATCAGAAGGTCAGATTTTACTGAAAAGCCCTGTTTTTAATGAAAACTATTGATGGGCAGCAAGCATAGATGGGAATTACAGACCTTGGGCACCAGATGTACTAAAATCCATTTTTAGATGAGATGGGAGTGACCAGCTCCCAAAAGAGAAGTCTTTTGGATGAGTTTTGGGGAATTTCAACACTAAAAGTGAGAACACAGCTGCTGGGGTCTGGAATTTGGGTGCTCCGCACGAACCTTGGCTGTGTGGCTACTGTTGGGAGGCTTTAATTCAGGTGCCCTGTGAGCACTTTTGCTAATTAGGGTGCTCCATCAGGACCTTGGCTGACTTGGGTACCTCACAAGCATCTTTGCTAATTAGGGTGCCTGGCTGGAGTCTTTAATTTGGGTGCCCTGCAAGCATCTTTGATGACTGGGGTACCAACTCAGTTCTTGTTAATCAGGGTGCCATGCCAGGATCTTTGCTAATTAGGGTGCTCTGCAAGGAGCTTTGCTGATTTGGGCACTCTGACGAGGTCATTAATTTGGGTACCCTGCAAGGACCTTGGCTCATCTGCACACCCTGAGAGCATCTTCGCTAATTCGGGTCCCATCCCATGACCTCTGCCAATGCAGATGCCACACCAGGGCCTTTGCTAATTAGAGGCCCCTGCAATGACCTTTCCAGATTCGGGTGCCTGGTTGGGATCTTTATTTCTCCTGCCCTGCGAGCATCTGTGCTATTTAGGGCGCCCGGAAAGGGTCTCTGCCGACTGGGGTACCATGCCATGGCCTTGCCACTTTGGCTGCTCTCTTGACGCCCGTCCCTCAGGTGCCCCGAAGGGGTCTTGGGTGGCTCACGGCACCTTTGCTCTCCAGGTCACGAGCCGCAGGTGACACAAAAAGACACTACAGAGGTGACACCACTCCTGCCTCGCCCTAGAATGCTCCGCGGGCAAGCACAGCACTGGGCAGGATGCAGCTGCATCCGTCCCTCAACGCCAGGAACGGCTTTGCATCCCAAAATCCCACAAGGAGCGGGTGATGCGCATCCTTGCAGGGGGATCAGGCAGCTCGTGGGATGCCTCGGTGGCATCAGAGCATCCCCAAATCCCATCTGCAACCCCCACGCTGCATTAATGGCTCATATTTTGCTAATTGTACAAACCTAATGGGGGAAGGAGCTGGCGGGGGAAAAAAAGGGTAATGGCCATCAGGCCAGCAATAAACCAAAATTAATGGGCTGTGGGAAGAAATCATGTCCACTTAATCCCACTTTGGGAACTCTAATAGAATCACGGAACACCAAGGGGGGTTGCTCTATCCCGAGGTCACTCCCGGGCTGTCCGTCAGGAGCCAAGCAGCCCAATCTGCAGGACAGTTTGGGGAGGTGAGGAAGGAGCAGGAGCGTCTTCCCAGTGCCCCAGAATGAGGCAGGCAGCAGAAGGGCAGGATAACTCCGGCAGGAGAAGGCAGAGACGTGGAGAGGAATGCTGCTGAAAAACACCTTGTTGGGACTCTGCCTTAAACTGGGAGACATCTGCTCTTTATCTTCTTTTAATTTTTTTTTTTTTTAATTTTCCTTTTTAGTTTTCTTTTTTGTTTTTCCAAATGTTCTCTTTGNCTTGTTGGGACTCTGCCTTAAACTGGGAGACATCTGCTCTTTATCTTCTTTTAATTTTTTTTTTTTTTAATTTTCCTTTTTAGTTTTCTTTTTGTTTTTCCAAATGTTCTCTTTGATATTTTTCTATTTTATTTTTTCCAATTTTTTTTTTTACCAATTTTCCTTTTTCTTTTCGTTTTCTTTTTATATTATTTTTTCCCATTTTCCCTTTTGTTTTAAATTCATTTTTTTGTTTTTCTGGTTTTGCTTTATTGTTTTCTTTTAACCAATTTTTCTTTTTATTTTTTTTCATTTTCCCTTTTCTTTTTATTTCTTTTTCTCTTTTTTCCCCGCTTTTCCTATTTTTTTCCCAAGTTTCTTTTTTTTTTACTTCTATTTTCTTTTCTTCCCCCTTTCTTTTTTGTTTTTAATTACTGTTTTTCCTTCTTTACTTTCTTTTTTTTAAACCAGTTTTCTTTTTTCTTTTTTATTTTCCTATAGAAAAATGATTTCCCCACCACAAAGCAGGGAAAAACCCACCCAAACCTCTAACCCAGCAAGGCAGGGATGCTGGTGTGGGACACTACCCAGGGATTCCCAATCCCTCTTGTCACTATCTCCCATCCAACTTTTTCCCCAGCCCTGCTTCATCCCAGTAGAAATTTAATTACTTTCTGATTTTCACTTGCCCTGGGACAAAAATCCAGTGCACAAATATCCCAGCAGAGAGGGATGGAGACAAAACTCATCCCAAACTTTCCCTTTGGATTAAGAAAAAAAAAAACCAACACTGAAAACTTTTGCTCATAAGTTTGGGTAGGAGCAAAGGTCTTCACTCTAGGAAAACTGAGATTAAAAGTGGATGTGGAGTATTTCTGTGAAGTTGTGCAAATGCAGAGGGGAGTGGACGTCACCAGCGCTTGGAAAAATCTGAACTATGTGACAGTAAACATCTGTGTTTTCCAGTCAAACTGTCCCACTTGGGAGCCCAAAAAAACCAATAAAATCCCAGTAAACTCCAGTGGTTTGTATTAATGCCCTGATCCATACTGGGAATGAGATGCCAGCATCCCACCACCAGGCTCTGCTCCCATCTCCTGTTTGGGACGGCTCCCTTCAACGATCCTAAACCCCACTGGAGGCTGGAGAGCTTTTTCCTATGGGAAAATCATAATTTTTTTCTCCTAAAAAAGCCAAGGGGGAATAATTATTTTAAAAATGCTCCTATTGTTGAAGAACCACTCAGGCCTGAGGAGGATGGGAATGATGGATAATCCCAGGCCGGACCAGGAATGCTCCAGCTCCCTGTGCACAGGGAGAAAATCAGGCACCAAATACGGATATTCTCCCAGATTCAGGCTATTCATATGGAAAACTAACCACGATTGCAGGCACAAGCTGTTTTGATGCCTTCACAGCAAAAGGAGGAGCAAGCAGCCGCTCATGTAAACGAAGCCAGGATGTGACCAAGGGATGCACTGGCCTGGCCATGCTCTGTGGCTGCCGGGGCTCATGTTGCAGGATCCGAGGGATCTCGACGAGGGATTGCAGGGCTGTGCCAGAATGCAGCTATTTTAAGATGGGGATATCATTTCACCAGCAATTTCCCTGAGTTTCATGTGACACGGACCCAGCATCCCTAAAATAAACAGGGACTACACCCGTCTTAAAGGGAATAGAAATAGAAACGTTAAACATAATAATGGACACCTAAATCATTGGTATTATGATTTGTCTTACTTTAAGTTATTTCTAGGAAGGAAAAGAAATGCACACTGGGGGAAAAAAGCACTTTCGATTTCGGCAAATATTTGGAAAACTTGTTAATTAACTGTACAATGGACACAAAGACGTAGCTGAGATCCAGAGCTTGGGATCACAGAGGGATTTAGTGGATGTTTATATTGTATTTGGGGAGTTTTCCCACAGACATTAAAAATAAATAAATAAAACTTAGCACTTGGTCCCTGCCAGTGACATATTCAAGGTCCCTTACCCAAGAGCAGCAGCAAAGATGAGATGCTCCATGTGCCAAAACAGCAAAAATTTGGGGGAAAATTATTGTTCACTGATTCTTTTTCCCCCACTGTGCAATGAGTCAAATGGGGATTTTTGCTGTTTGGGGCCAAAAATCTCAGATCTAGGATTATACCCATTCTTGCAGCTGTATCACTGCTTAATTTTGTTTTACATTAAAAGAACTTTGTATTATATATATTTCTATTAATTGTATTTATTGTATTTATTCTTACATATTATATATATTATACTATACTACATCATAAAAGTTCGCTAACATATCTGTTCATTGAAAATGATCATTTATCAGCTGGAAAAACCATCTGCATCTCCTGTGGAAGATCAACATCACTTTTGGCAACTAAAACTCACTCAGCAGCAAGTTTCAAATTTCTTTTAGACTCCATTGCTGCAGCTTTGCTCTGCTTTATTCCCCCTCCTCACTTGCAAATGCAATGTAAAGTTTGAAATTCAGGTTGTAACCAAAAAAAAACAAAAAAAAAA
>VZRN01005827.1:2005147-2016866 GCA_013397935.1 Dasyornis broadbenti | reverse complement strand
ATCTGCCCCCCGCCTTATTTCCCAAACATGCTGCACCGCAACCATATTACCCCCCAACACATATTTCCCCTCCAGCAGCATCTGCTCCCCCAATATTTCTGCCTGTCCCCAAGTGCTTTTGCCATCCCAGACAGATTCAGAGCCAGCTTCAGTGGCCTCGGGCTTCCCTGGGCCCAACTCCAGGCTCCCTCAGAGTGCCTCCTCCATCGAGGCCCTCAGGGGGTTTTACCAAACCTGTCCACCCCCCAGTACAGCCTTGATATTTGCGGTACCCCATGAAATCCCACCCCAAACCCTTCCCGTGGTATTATCCCCCAGGCAAAACACTCTTATTTTGGAAGTATCTATTAATTATTGTTAATTTGGGGAAGGGGGCTTCTGACCGATCTCCCCCACCCAAATTTTGGTCCGCATGAGACATCCACTGCCATTCTCTCTCCCAAAGACCTGAAGATGAGGTTTTTCTCGACTCACTTTCATTGGGAATACTGGTTCTGATAGCCAGATTTTCACACATTTTATTGCAAAAGCCATAGAGATGGATTTTAATGGATCAGTCTGGCCACAGTTTTTTCTCTGAATGCCATCAAGAATGGATTTAATGAGAAATGCTGAATTTCTGCCTGTTTCCTAAGGATGTTGAATAGGGGATGGAGTCACTCATAAGAGCCCCAGAATTCCTTTGGAATAAATTAAGCTTAATAGGTTAAGGAATAGTTAAAACTAGCTCCGAAGAGTTACAGAGGGATGTACGAGCCAATGGCACTAAATGGTATGTACGGGATGGCCAGAGGGTCAGGGATACAATGGGAAAGGTGGAAAAACAAACTTAAATTTAAGGCTAGGAACCCAAAACACTTTAATTTTTCATCTTCAGTTTTCCAGGACAAATGGCCACTTGCAAATCAGCATTCCTAAATCCCTCCTTCTAGCTTATCCCAAAAATAAGCCCATACAGAAAATATTTTCTCCAATATTTGCACTTCCTACTTGGGAGCAGGCTTTAACATACATGGATGTCCTTTGGGCTGGCCAATGAAGAGCAACGGAAAATAGATGGCTCCCATTTGGAATCCATCAATAAAATAACAGAGAGATGCAGAGGGCGGTTGGGATGCATCCCACCCAGCCCCATCCAAAAAAAAAAAAAAAACCACCGCACAGCATCACTGGGAAAACCAGTGGGAACTCAGAGCATCCCCCCAATCCTTCGGAGATGTTGGAATGATTTATAGGAATTTCTTGCCTTGTAAATCAGCCGACGGGACGTTTTCCCCCTCCCTTATTGCTATTCCACAGAAGCGAGCAAAGATGAGGAGCCATAAAGCTGTCGCCAGTTGTTTCAGGCAGCTGGGGATGCCAGACAGAAAATATTTCGGGTTTTGCAGAAGCTGGAGAATTGGAAAGGAAGAGAGAAGGGGAGGCAGATGGAAACCCCATCATCATGATATCAAAGGACCACTGGATCATCCACAATTGGCATCTCATCTTTCTTGCATCTCATCTTGGAAAACAGGGATGTAAAAGAGCAGGCACATGTGGGGCATATTTTAAGCCCTATCATTGCCAAAAATATCCAAGTGCTCAAAATTTTAGGGTTCTCATAGTGCAGGGATACTTCTTCTGGAGCCAGCAGCAACAAGCTCCTCACATTCACTCCTCGAGCACCCCAAGCTCCTTCCGCAAGCATTCCACATTTGATCCTTGAATATCCCACATTCACTCCTTATGCATCCCACATTCACTCCCTAAGCATCCCTCATTTATCTTGCCCAATTTCTGTTACCAATCGCCAAAGCAATTCTTCCACCGGTTTTGGAATCTCACATTTAAACTCCAGGAAAAGTACCCAGGCCCAGATTTTTCCTTCACAAAGGCAAAAGCTGCTTCTTCCCTGGAGAGTTTTTCCAGAGGTTAATTATCATCCCTGGTTAAAAAAATACAGTGCCTGATTTCCCACTTGGATTGGCCACTTCATCATCCAGCCATGGGAGCTTGTTGGAATTTTTTTTGTGATAAATTAAAATTCTCCCGCACTCAGCCTCATAGTTCTTCTCCCCAGAAAAAAGCATCTTTGTGCTGCAATAGGTCATTACTGAATAATTTTTTATTTTGGTCAGGTCTCATCCCACAAGCCCTGAGCCTCTAGATCTCCAGGACTGGGGATGCTCAGCAGCATCCCTACTGAGAAGAGTTTGTGTACCAACTCACTTCTTCCCATCCTGGGCCACCCTATGGTGAGTGCAGCTGGAAGCGATGTCCAAACCCCAAAACCAGGAAACCCTCCTTCAGACACCTTATTCTATCCCTATCCCAATCCAGATTGCTGGAAAACCTCCCTGAAATTTAACCCTCTCCAATTAAAATTCCCCCAAATTCTTGGGGTCGTTCCATTTCCATGCCCCAGACTGGAGCAAGGGCACCTCAGGGAGATTTTTTTGCACATGTGAAATCAGTCTTGTAAATATATAATTGCCACAAACTCATTGGCCCTTATTCCAGAGGATGTGGATGGGTCCTTTCCAAAAGAGACGAGTACACAGAGAAGTTTGATAAAATATTAAACATTTGGCAAAAGCAGCGACATATATAACCAGCAATATTTACATTTTTACATAACAGGCATCAGGAGAAAACAAATTACATAAAATATAGAGGTTTAGTCTCCGTGATTTGACTGCTCCTCCATAAATAATTCAATTCTCTTTCCAAGACTGTATTATTGCTCGTGTCGGATTTCTCTAAGAAAACTGTGATGGGATTCTCCGCAAGATGCATAAGAGCAAAACTGAGTAAATTATTCAATGATAGATGTTAAAAAACAAGACAGGGTTTTGGGACGCAGCCTTGCGGCTGAGCCTGGCTTAAGCACTGCAGCAGGTCAGAAAGATAGGATGTCCCTTCCAAATTGCTTACAGGGAGGGTGTCCAACCCCCCCAGGAGTTAAAAGATGCTAAAAAGGAATCCCTAAAGACAATTTAGGACTTGTTTCAGGTCAGATGTTTCTCCAAAACTGTCCCAGCTCAGGCAGTGGTACCCACCAGCCCTTCGTCCCTTTGGCTTGAGCACTACTCTTGGATCTGGTGATGATGCAAAACGCAAATCACTCATAAAAATTCATGTTGGATTTTTAGGAGATATTTCAGACATGAATATTTCCTGCACCTTTCCAAACCCTCTCCAGCAATGAGTTTCAAGAAGTGAGGAGAAGATTCAGCATTAACCAATGCAGCCTTAAATCAACACAGGGACCATCCACATGGACAGCTGTCTGTATAAACCCAACAATGCTTGTACCAAATGTGAGATGAAATGAAAGGATTCCCCAAATTTTAACTTTTTAGCTCATGGAAGGTTTCCATATAACTTGATTTCCCTCTGTTTTTGTTACTTCACATGCTCACAGGACAACTCTTCTTTTTACCTGTGCACGTGATTTTCCTGGGAAGAATAAGAGAGTCAACCCCAAAAGATTTATGACACCAAGACAACAATGTTATTTTTGAAGCCACCGTGCATTTTAAATAATCTCAGACACACATACGAGCATGTAATGCTATGCCAATTTCACAAGAACTAAGAGATAAATACATGGGAGAATATAATTAAAGGGTTTATCGATAATCCATAGGGACAAGGAGGATATATTAAGAATTAGTGATCAATGCCAGGATGGCTCTATATTCCCAGAGGTTTTCCCATGCAAGATTAAATAAGATTAGGTTTATTTCTTGTGTGAGATTGACGGATTGATAATAAAGAAAGCTAAAGCCAAAATAAAGGATTTTTCCCTGTTGATGCCTCCACAAGCAGCTGGGATTGAGTGGAAAAACATCTAAAAAAAATGGGATTTCTCCCTTCCCTACACAGGCTGAGCAGGGGTTAATGATGGCTTGTTGAGCCAGGAAAGCATTTTGGGGTCCTTCCAGAGGGCAAATGCTGGATAAATGGCAAGTTATATATATTTTGATTAGAAAATCCCTGCTGCCAACTTGCTCCTCTTAAATGTTTAATTTCAAGGCATAATAAGTCTGCTACTGGTTTTTGCTGCTGCTTCAGGCTCTCCTGTGCAAAGTTACTGAAAGCATCTGACTGACTGATCCTTTCCCAAGCATTTCCAGGGATAAATTAAAAAAAAAGAAAGCTCTGGATGTTTAAAGTGACTTACCTCCAGCACTTGGACAAGCTTTGGAGTCTATCTTCCAGAAGCAATATCAGTTGATTGAGATAGCGATAGGCTGGAGGGATACTCATGGAGGGAAACAAAAATTGTAAATAATTGTAAAACCATGCCTTGTACAAATACTGCAAAAACAAAACCAGTGTTAGTTAATGGGCTCAGCCTCCCTCCAATTTGGATATCTGCAGTAGCTGGGTACCAGACTGTTGGCAAACACAACATGGAGATGCTGAATCCTGCCCTTTTAAAATTTTGACTCCACCTGAGATGTTTCCTCACCTTGGCTGGGCTTCAGCATCCATTCCCCATCCTCTTTCTGGTTCAGTCCATGATGGGAGTTCAACCTTCACCTGCAGCATCTCTTCACTGAGCCATGCCAGTGGCAGCCGCTGGCACCAGCCTGGCTTCCAAGGAGCCAGTGAAGGGAGAAGAGGAGAGATGGTCACAACTCTTTAAAGATGCAAATTGAGAAGCAGCCATCATAACAAGAGAGCTCTGCTAATTCTCTTGCGAATATGCAGATTTCAACGCTGACTTTTCCTAGGCTTATTTGTTTTATTTAGCAATAAATTTAATACCAGCTCCCTGAAGCAAAGAGACAGATGGACTATAAACTTTGAATTTTGAGTAGTTTTACTTTCTTAGGTTCATGTCATCTTTGATGTCTTCTGAAATTACATCTTGGAAAGTTTGCAGGGATTGAATTCTCCTTTTTTACAGCCCTCAAAGCCATTTGATTAGCCGCCTTTTAATTTTTTTTCTTGTACAGGTTACTTGAAGGATCTTAAATATCATCTAAATGATTCACGTCCTTGGCTGCCAGAGCTATCTCAGGGAGTTGCTAGTGGACCTGAGAAAACCAAAAAACTACAGAATATCTTTTCTGCAGGTGAAGGAAAGCAAAATAAGTTTTATGCATCCTTTGGGATGGAAAGCTCCTGAGACCTGAGACCAAAACCCCTGGGCTGAAATAAAATGGTGCCCTTGCAGAACACAGGGCAAGTGGTGTGGGGTTTTGGAAGGACCACAAAGTCATAATGCAGCAGGAAGGATTCATCTCCTTTTTTCTTTTTTTCTTTTGCCATCCACCAGCAATCAAAAAATTAGGTTGGATATTAGGAGAAACACCTGAGAGGCTGGTGAAGCCCGGGGAAGGCTCTGAGAGGAGGGTGGTCTCAGGGGCTCTTCAGTTGTCCACAGGCGGTAGGATGAAGCCATGAGTTGATTGAGCACCATGACGGTCGGATACACAGAAACATCCTTTTTACTGACAACCCTGACGTGTGTGAAAGTCCAAAATCTAATTTGGAGATATAAAAAACATAATCCATGTGCTCAGGAGGCTGGGAGATGTGAGCTTAAGGGTAACACTGCAACTTTTGAAGCAAACTCTCAGGAGCCACACCGTGCTTCAACCTAGCAGATCTAGGCCCGGCCGGCTCCCATCACAACTAATTTCCCCACCGTCACACAAAAGTAGGGAAGGAAATTAATTTTTAAAAAAAAAAAAAACAACAACAACAAAACAACAACTGCATCATTTCCAGGGAACAGCAGAAAAAAATTGATATATGTCAAATGAAAAAAGGCGAGAACAAAGGTGCTGCAAGGAGCCAAGAATAAAACCCGAATGAAAGCTGCAAACAAGCTTGATTGCTAAAAAAACCCCATCTGCCTGAAAGTCCTGGGGATCTCAGCAATAAATTGAGGCCGTTTCAGCATTGTTGGTTGCTTCCAATCACCCAACATCCCACCATAGGCAGACGTTGCCATCGCTCAACCCTTTCCAGTAAGGAGACATTATTGGCTGCTCAACTGCGATGGAATTACGATGGATGACCACATTATGGGCACATTAAAGTCTAATGAGTGGCTGGTGATTAATGCCATTATGAAGAATACCAAAAGAGCTAACGATGATGAGTCACTTAAAATGAAGCGGTGTGCGTTTTATTATCAATGGCTCCTGGGTTTCTCACCTGAAAGCTCTTGGGTTGGAAGGAAGAAGAAGAGGGTGACACAGGTAAAAGCGCAAGGTTTCCAAAGTGATGATGCAAGGAGAACCCATAGAGATACTCATTTAAAGGTAAGATCGGTGGGAAATAGCATTTCTTGGGGGAATGGAAGTTTCTTTGAAAAGCGCTTGACTGTGGACTTTAGAGCCTTTGGGAGTGCCGTTATAAAAGCAGATTTTAATTTTTACCATCTCCCCAGACCCTGTTCTTGTCTTTCTTTTCCCCCTCAATCTTCTTATACTCATTTTCCATGGATTCTTTACCTTCTTCCTTTGGCTTTGCCTGTTCTCCATCCCTTGCAGCACTCATGGAGGTCTCTACATCCAAATTTAAGTCTCTCAGGAAGTTTCTCTCCTCCTTCCTCTCCTTGGCAGGAACAGATTTTTTCCACAATATCAGCCCATGTTGACAGTATGGGGACATGTCATCCCATGTGGGCATGATGACATTAAAACATCCCCAGGAGACAACTATAGGAAATTTCTTTTTGTAGGGGTTTTAGGGAAATTGCTGCAGTTGCTTGAACTTCAGAGAGCCAAATATCAAAAATCTTAATTGCACCAATCTATACATTTACTGGACTGAATTAAAGTTGCACTTGCAATAACAAGTCACTAAAACAAAAAAATTACCAACTTCCTCCCACTTGGGAGTGATAGGAACCATAAGAGGAGCCATAAGATGTGATGACAGAGACACCCTGTCTTCCTCCATCCACCTTCTCCAAGTGCTTCTCAGTTCAGGTCAGTCTTGTCCCACAGTGGAAAATGTTTTCTCTCCTCCTACCAACCAGGGCCTTCAGGGGCTTTTAGAGGCATTTCCACTTGCTGGAATGGGATTTTTTTTTTTTTTTTTAATTTGAAAAGTGACTTCATATTCCATTTTATTATTTTGTGAATGTTGCAGGATTTATTCTGTTTGAAGTCTTACATCCTCATTTCCTGTCAGGATGATTAAAATTGATTTCCGCCATCAGCTAGAAAAAGATAATCTGAAGTGCATTGCTGTGAGAGAGAGCTCTATCCCCACTGGAGCCATTACTAACCCTCTCCTATTATTGTAACTTTCTTTTTTGGGGGGGATGTCTCTTTGGAAAAGAACAACTCAGTGCTTCTCAGCCATGTGTCCTCCAAGTAAGTTGGGAAGAACTACTTAACCTCATATTTTCTCATCACAGAAAGTGGACTGAGGGATTTAAATAGCTCTTGTTTACCACTGCCACCCTCCTGGCAGTATTTTTAGAGAAGTAATTGGATCCTCTTGACGCCTTTGCTTTGCTTTCTCAAGCTGCACATCCTCTGACCCCACACCTGCACCTGTCCCAGTTTGTATCTGGGCACGATGAAACAGAATGGGTTTTTCCCCAGCATTAATTTGGGTGGTTTCTGCTGCACTCAGAGAATTTGCAGAAGGAGGAGGGAGGGATTTGGGCTGGAAAACCAATGGCAAGCTGTAAAACCTCTGGCTGACAAAGAAAACCCAGAAAAAATGGGTCCAGAGGGCAAGTGCCACTCAGGGATACAGTTGCTCCAACCTTTACCCATCTCTTAAATCAACTAAACCTGGAATATTCTAAATAAAAATCAATTAAAATAAACTACATAGTTTTTTGGTTCTGAATTGATACATTTTTATAATTGATTAAATTCATTTTAAAACGGACAAAATCATCTAAATGCTGGCTATCCTGAATAATCTCCAAAATACGTCACAAATATCCCTAAATATAAAAAACATCTTTCCAGGCTGAAGGATCTTGGGGCCTCATGACCACGCTGGTTTGCAGCAAACCCCCATAAGCAAATTTATGCAAATGAGGGGGACTGGTGGTTCCTATGGCACCAAGGATGAAAATATGTTTGTACTGATGCTCTTTTCCCCAACCACCATCTCCAGACTCCCAACCCACGAGGAATCCCCACAAAAAAGGGGTCCCCAGATAGGTCCCCACCATCCAACAGATCCCCATCACATGGCTTAAACACCCTTACAAGAGAGTAATTTAACGCCATTCCCAGCTTAAGCTCCATATCTACCGGGCGTGAAATTAGTTCCAGCAAGCTGCAAATTTGCCACTAATAAAAATATTTAGCAATTCGCTAGTCTTTAAATCAGGAGCAGAATATTTTCTTTCTTGCATCAACGCCTGTTTCTTTTTAATTCTAATATTGGAGCATTGGGGAGCTCCAGCTGTAAAACTGGAAGTCTTACGACTGCGCAAACAGTTTTAAATCAGTTCCCTCAGCACTTCCAACTCGGCTACCAAGAGTTTGATCTTTTATTGTCATTTGATGCTAGACCATGTTGGTTATTTTGGCCACCAGGATGAGCTGGGCAAGGTGGATTTGCAGGTTTTAACCCAAAAGAGGCCATCTTGACACAAACCCACCCTGTTTCCAAGGGCTGCTCCTTGAGCGGCTTCCTACAAAAGAGCTTTGATCCACATAATCCTATCTTGCAGGCCTTGAAGGAAGAAGGTCACCTCTCCATTCTCCTGCGCCAAGCATTTAATTAGCCTCAGCACTAATTGCATCTCTCTGCCAAGCCCGTTTCGTCCTGCGCCAGCCTCAGGATCTTTGTAATGCCTTTGCCAAGAAATGCCACAATTCCCTGATCTTTTCCTTGGGAAAAACTATCCACAGTGATGGAGCATCCTGCAAATCATTCCTTGGCAGGACAGCAGCTCCCATCCACCGGAGAACGCTGAATTATTTGTGCCCAAATAAATCCTTTGAATTGGGTTTTCTGGGCCATGAGCATCCAACAGCATCTGTATGACTCTGCTTCTCCTTGTTTAAAGCAGGTTATTGCTTGAGAGCTTTGCCAGGAAAGGCTTTATGATACCTATATTATGGATATCAAACACATTGGAGCTGGAATTAATCATTACCACAACATTTGTAATCACTTTGATGTGTCCTGTCCCCAGCACAAGGGTTTGGATGCAAATGCCACATGGTGCAAATCAAAAATCTTGGAAAAACCTGAATCTGTGACACAAGCAAACGTTCCTACATCAACAGTTATCCTGGAAAAAACCACCACAAATATGAAGCTTCTCCCAGAGCCATGCAAACAACACAATAATCCTCAGTATTTGCTGCTGACCCATGTTTTTTAATTCACCTTTTATACGCAACATTGCCTCTCTCCCACTTTCTGTTACTTTTTTCCAGGTGCAATGCAACTATGACACAAGCAGTAAACGGGACCAAATCCCAGCAGGCAAGAGCTGGAAGGAAAAGTTATTTTAGGGCAGCAATAAATGATCCTTTGGCAATAAAATCAGATCTCTGCATTCAACGGATAGGCTCACAGAGCAGTCTGTAAGGCAAATCCCCAGCAAGGCATCTCTGGTGCTGGGAGGAGGCTGAGATGCAAAAGAGGGATGTGTTTAGGATGACCAGCTTTGCTGCAGATGGGTTGAAGAAATCTCTGGACAAGGTTGGGCTTGGAAATATCACACCAATGAGGTTGGTTTTCCCACATATCTTCCTCCAGTTCCTTAACTGTGGATTTACCATTTGCCTTCATGGTGCTCAAAGAATCCTGGAGCCTTGCTGTGATACTATGTGGGTTGTGCAAATAAATATTATAGGGATACATATTGTTAAATATATTAAATATTAAAGGTATAACTATATAAGTATTTTGGAGGATGTTGGGCTGCTGGGCATCATTTCAACTCCAGATCTTGTGCTCAAATTACCATCAGCCCTACTGTGATGGTGAGATTGAAACCAACAAGCAGCATGGCTCAAACCTGGCCATTGGATGTGCGTGGTGGGGTGTGTACTGCGTTTATTCTTCAACTTCTGGCCAAATATCCGGGATATAGCAGGATCCATAGCTGGATGATTCAAACTCTTTGCTGCAATCTCTTGAACTGGTTTAACATTGCTGTTGCTGGCATCAAGAAACTACCAGGCAGCACCAAGAGATGGAGATAAATAAAGACCCAATCGATCTGGGAAGGGGTTAAAGAGGCCGTTGGAAAAGCTGTGGATAAGAGGTACAAGAGAAAAATGAGTCAAGGAAAAGCTTTATTGGCAGGTGAATGAAACTTAGCACTTCTAGATGAAAAGCCAAAGGATGCAAAAGGAATGGCAGAAGAAGGCTCCAGTTAAAAACAGGTTTATGAAGAAGAAATTTGGGGTTTTGGAAACTATTGGGTTCCAAAAATGCAAAGAAATGGGAAAATAGAGAAAAGCAAAGGGAGATTCCCAAACAACAGGAGCAAATTTGTAATTTCTGCTTGTCCACAGGAGCAGGAAGCACAGGAAATAACAGAAGAGAAGGACTGGGAAAAGAATGGCAGAGAGGGACATCAACAAGGCAGGGATTGCAGAGGGGAAAAAACCCTGCCTGGTGGGATTAACGACATGAGGCAGAGCAGAAAGGAGTTTGCTATCAAACATATGCTTTTAATATGTTGGCAGCCGGTTGCTACTCGATGCCAAGTAAAGGCAGGTGTCAGAGACAGTTTGTGTTCTGCTCGCTGAAGCAGTTGTGTCACGCTGGCGACTCTGATTTCATCACAGGGAAAACCAGGTTGATCTGCACAGAATAATTAACCGCTCGTTTATTCCTCCCCTTGAAAGAAGTGACAGAAAACACCACTCAGGTGACATTTTATGCAGCCAAAGTATTGAAGACTTCAAGCAGTTGAGAGGGAAAATATCAGTGTTTAGTTTTTTTCAGGTTAACTGATAGTTGAGTCTGGAGTGCCTGGGGTTGGAACGAGATCATCTTTAAAGTCGCAAACTGTTATGGGATTCTGGGATTCTATGATAAAGTCACTCATCAAACCACACTGGCCTGGGTCTGAAGGGCAAGACGAGATGCTGAAGAGACAGGATTTATAAACAGGCTGAGATATTTATTTTAAATGGAAATTAATCTTGTCTTGATATTAAAAGATGTTTATGACATTGACAAATATCTGTAGTTTGGCTTGGCTGCTCCAGCCCCCCAGCAAGGTTGTTCCAAAACCCTGCCGCAGTCAGCGTTACTGTATTAACCAAATCTGCCTGATTTTTGCCCTTAATAAGTTTGAGGGCGTGGACAGTTCAGTTTTAGGGTTTTGGGTTGAAAGCGTGTTCAGAGGCGCTCCCTGCAGCGCAGTGAGCAGGAGCTGGCTGGCGCCGGCCAACGCGAGGTACTGAAGCGTCCATCCGTCTGCACCGGGAGCAGGGAAGGGAAGGAAATTCCCGTTCCACCGGGAGCAGCTGCGAGGTCTGGGATGAGAGCCAGAGCCGCTGGACGGCGAGAGGCTGAGGAGGGATCCTGGGGATTCCAGGACGCCAGGAAGGTTGGGGTTCAATAGGGACCGGCTCAGTAGGGCCGGGTTTCAACAGGACTGCATCGCGACCACTACGGGGACGCGAATCAGAATCGGGATCGGGATCGGGATCGGGACCGGGATCGGGATCGGGACGGGGCACACGCCCGCCCCGGCGCGCCCCCGCCTCCGACGACGCGCGAAAAGCCCCGCTCCTCCCTCTCCCCTCAGCCAATAGGAAGC
>VZRN01005827.1:1972159-2005111 GCA_013397935.1 Dasyornis broadbenti | reverse complement strand
GCAGGCGGGGCTGGAAGAGCAGCGGCCCCGCCCCGCCCTCCGCCCCTCAGCCAATAGGCAGCAGGGGGCGCGCCGAGGGCGGCGCTGATTGGCCGGGGCGGCGCGGTTGCTAGGCAGAAGCGGCGGTGCGGGGCGCCATGGCGGGCGCGCTGGGTGTGGGGCCGGGGGTGCTAGCGCTGCTGCTGCTCTGGGCCATGGCGCTACTGTTCATGCTGGCGCTGGCCCGCGCCGGCCGCGCCCGGTGAGCCGCGGGGACAGGGCGAGACCGGGCCCGGTGAACCGCGGAGACAGGGCGGGATCGGGCCTCGTGAGCGGCCAGGGCCCGGGCCCGCTGGTGCTGAGCTCGCCCCGCCGCTCTCCGCTCTCGCCGCAGGGTCGCCGCGGTGCTGGTGGCGCTCGGAGCCGCCGCACTCACTGCCGCGCTGCTGCTGTTCCCCCGGGAGGGCGAGAGTCCGGCCCCGATCGGCGCTGAGGAGGTGAGCCCGGGCGTGAGGGGCCAGGCAGTCCCGGGGGCGGGAGGGGCGGTACCCCTGCTGTGCCCCGAGGCCCTTGGGATGGGCCCTGGCAAGGAATGCATGGTCCCAACTCCTGCCCTGAAGCCCCTGGATGGGCCTTTACCTTGGGAATGGCCCCAGATGGGTCTTGGACCCAGGGATGGGCCCCAAAGGCCATCCTGAAGGCCTGGGAATGGTTCTTTACCCCAGGAATGGGCCGCAAGGGTGTCCTGAGGCCCCAGGCTTTTACCTCAGAGATAGCCCTGGCACCATCCCGAGCCGCAGGGGTTTGCCCTGTGCTGCCTTTTTGGTCTCCTCCGGCTCTTCGTCTGGCACAGTCTCCTGCTGGCACAGGCTGTGTCGTTCGTGGAGCCGGTAACTATTCATTTCTCTGAATAAATTGCTGATTTACACACTGTTCCACCTGACCCAGGGGGTTTGGCTCCCCTCCTCCCATTCCCAGGGGCTCTTTGCGGGGTTTGCCCTCCTGCTTTGGTCCCTCCCAGCTCCAGCAGCGTCTGCTCCCTCTCTGCCATTCCCTTTCCTTATAGCTTTCCTTCCAATTCTGCAGACTTTCACTTTTCCCCCAGCTCTGTTTTCTGTTTAAAGCTCAATAATAGCTCTTTAGTTCTCTTGTAGGTTATTGCCATGCTCAAGCATGAAGCCATCTGCATTGTCAGGCACAGGGATCTCCCCCAATTTTTGGATCAGGCTGTCTGAGCTGCCACCTTGAGCTCTCCCAAAGCTCTTTGGGCTTTGAATACACAAAGTTTTGTGGCCTTTCAGGTGCCATTTCCTCTGTTCTATTATTAATGCACATTAATTATTGCTCTTCTGGTTCTTGTTCTGTGTAAATCCCTACTAAAGGATACTTGTAATGTTCTTTTCTTCTCTCTGTGTCGCATGTGACCTGCTTGTGTGAAGGTTAGGAGTGAGATGAAGGGCAGCCCAGCACATGTTTGTTGCCTGGGAGGCAAATGGAATTGGAAAGCTTATTTTTTTATGGGTCTTCAATTGAACTGGACCTGCCCTGCCTATCAATAATACATGACCTGGGCTTTCTGAACCAAAACTCTGCTAATTGGCTAATTAAAAAGTGAAACGTGCGGAAGGTGCCAGTGCATCGCTCACCAGAGACTCTCTGCAGCAGCACCAGGGCTGAGCTAATGCGATGGATAAAGATGAGCCAGGGCTGAGCAGAGCTCTGGGGGGTCTTGGGAGTGGAGAGGGGGATTTCATAAACTCCTCGCCGTGTGCTTCTCTTTGTGTCTTGCCTAGCTACCATAGTTTGTTGGTTTTTTTTTTTTCCCCCCTCACATTCTCCCTTCTAAATGGGAATCAGGGCTGGAGGTTTGTGACTGGGGAGAACTGCTTCAGGGCTTGACTTATGTCTCTTCCCACAGTACTGTGCTGCTCCACATTAACATTCTCAGTAGCTTTTTGCAGGGATTCTTACACTCATTTGTTGCACACTGTGCATCCCACAGAGAATGCCCATGCCAGGGATGAAAAGCAAGGAGAGAAATCTGGGGGAGCCCCAGAGGTTCTCTTTTTCCAGGACGTGGTGTGCTCCCCCCAGGCTCCTGGAGCAGACTGGGGCTGTGATGTGCTGGGATCTTTGTGTTTCTGTTCCCTGCAGATTGTGGACACCTTCCTCATTGGCCGCTTCATTCTCCTGGCTGTGATGAGCTTGGTCTTCCTTGGGTGCCTGTTCCTGTTCCTGATCTACCACCTGATGGAACCTGTGTATGCCAAGCCGCTCCCCAGCAGCTAGAGACAGCAATCTCTGCAAGGAGAAAATCCTAATTTCATGGGAAAAAACCAGGAAGAGAGACCGGGAGACTGTTCTGGAGGTGACCACGATGTTTCTTCTGAGATCAGAAGAAGCCAGCGAAGAAAGTGAAGTGTTGCTCGCACCCAGCGCTGCATCTTTCATCTTATAAAGCCAAGTTTGGTCTGAGCTCGAGCCCCTTCCTCCTCAGGGGGTTCAAACCTCTGCACCTGCAAAGGTGTGTGAACCTCTGAATCCTGTTGTTTACAGGAGAGCTGAGATCCAGGCACCTGGTGCTACTCCTGATTCCGGGAATTGAACTGAACCGATATGGTTTGTTATTGGTACCCACATGCGATAGTTTGTTACTGCTTGTTTTTCACAGTGGTTTAGTAAAACTATTTGAGAAATCCCTTACTCAGGCTTTATTCATTCTACAGGAGTGTCACTTTTGGCCACCCTGTGGTGACAGTGCTCTGAGAACTGCCTTTTTCTGGGGCAGATGTGGGGGTTTGAGAAAACAAACAAACAAACATCAGTGTGTGATTGTGGATTGTTTGGGATGGTCCCTTGGAACTCAGGGACTTTGGCGTGAGGAGTGAATGACATGCAAAATAATGCCAAAGCAGTAAATGGAAAGCTGCCCTTGCCAGGAGTGAGGGATAAGCTGTGTCTCACTTCCATGTGCTGAACAGTCCTGCCAGCCATGGAAAACCCCATTGCTGATACCTGAGTGTTCCCTGCCTGGGAAGGGCCCTGAGGTGTCACCCTGGATGCCACCAAAGGCTCACAGTTGCTGCTACCCTAGAACTTCAGACCATTGCTCAACTCTAGCACAGATTCTGCAGCAGCTGCTGCTCAACTCCAATACCTACCCTGTCCCTCTTTTCCCCTCTTGGGGGGAAAACACTCTACAGGTTTTGCAGGAGCAGCAATGGGGTTGGATCCCATTTTTCTCCCGATTTTTTTGGGGAAAGCCAGGGGAACATCCTGCTGAAGCAGAGCTAAGCCATTGGCCTGTGCTGAGATGAACCTGTTGGCAGCAGTGGCACAGGCTGTCTGCACAAGCCGTTGTTGCTCTGTGCCCTCAGTGGCAGCAGTTGGTTTTCTTGCATGAGATCTCAAAAGGCTTTTAAATTGCAGGAGAAAAGCATTTTGATGGCCTGGAGCGTCCTGTGACTGTTTCGGAGCAGTGAAGAAGCCTTTACCCTCCCTACTGCACTGGGGAGAGGTTCTCACAGTTGCCCAGGTCATTGGGTGAGGTGAGTTCTGCTATGGCTCATGTTTTCCAGTCCACAGGGATGGGGCTGCTCAGCCTTGCACGGCTGAGCAGGCAGTGAGTATTGCAGTGAGGTCAAAGTCAATGAGATAGCCCTGAGCAGTGGTCAGAGTCAATACAGCCAAAAACTTGAGGGCAGAATCTTAGATTTTTAATTCTTTTCCCATTTTAGAGATTTTTTTTTTTCATTTTGAACTGAAGACTGTAAATTAAAGAGCCAACTGGCTTCTTCCAGCCCTGTCCTGACAGCTGTCAGTCACCAAATAGAGCTTTCAGGACATGAAAGATTGATAAGGCAGAGCCAGTGGGCATGGAGGTGATGCTTCCCCAGCAGAAAATGCCCAAGCACCCCAGAGCACTGACTCAGTCAGCTAAAAAATGTAAGCACATTCCATAAAAAAGCAGAGAAGAGGCATCTCAGCATTTCAAACTGTAGAAATGCTCAATCCCTTCCTGTCCCGATGCCTATGTCCAAGGGAGCCGAACGATCGTGTTAAGGAACATGCCGAGCATTTATGCAACACAAGCGCATTGGGGTCTCTTGGTGATTTTGATGTTACGCATGAAACAAAATTCATATTTAATTCATCATCTTAAAAACATTTATGAGCACAGAGTTTGTCTGACAGCTCCAGCTCAGTGCCTACTGTGTCATATTCACTGTGTTTGAGGGATGATTTGGGGAGTCTCAGTGAAGCAACAGCAGCATTTCACCAGGGCTTTAGTCCAACAAATGGGAGAGAAACGATGGCAAAAGCTGCTGGGGCACTAAAAACCCAACCCTAAGACCAAAAATGTGAAACTTTTCCCCATTTTGCACTGTAATTAGATCCAAAGAAGGGCTTTTTCTGTCCCTTTAAACTGTTTGTGACTAAAATTAGTCAAAAGGCTGATAGCGCTGGAGTTGTTTTGGGGAGAGCAGAAAGCCATGCTAGAAGAGAGAACAGGGTAGCTTGTTCTCAAGGAGGCCGTTTCAGCATTTTCTCAAAAATCCCGTTAACTGGAGAAAGAGTTTCATGTGCTCTCACCCCCATCACGACACACTGAGCTTCATCCTCATCCTTCGCAACCCTTGGCAGTGAGGAACAACCAGCTGGATGAACTCAACCAAGGCTCTCTGTGTATTTATTTATTCTGGGCAATTCTGCTCCTCCCAGCACAGGGGCTTTCCAAACAGTTCCTGTTTATTTTTGGAAAAGGAAAGACCACGTCAAGGAATTGGTATGAGCCAGAGCTGCTTCCCAGCCAGCCCCAAATGGTGACTTTTTACTTCCATCCCCATCCCAAACCTTCAGCTCGTGGAGCATAATATCTTGCTAGCACATCTGTCTCCATCTAGCAGCCTAATCCTTTATTTTGGAATTAATGTGCCACAGAGGGCAGGTTAGTCTTAAACCCCAACCTCTCAGTTGCTGGCAAGGGTGTAGAGACCTCGGAAGATGTTATAGCCAAGGAGCCCTGCTCCAGCCCAACCTGATCCAGCCTTCCTCTCACAGGCTGAGAGAACCAGATCTGCCGTGTCCTGAGGTGCAAGCCCCATGCAGGCAAAAAACAGGGCTGAATCTCAGCGAAAGAAACCTGTTGTGCTAAAGGTCCATGTGTGGCAAGGTTGAGGGCAGACTGGCTGCTTTCAGCTCAGGTGGAAAACCAGCCCATTTTTCCCTGTAAATTCTCTGTTAGAAATGAGCAGGGATGCTCCTGCACCAGGATGCCGGTGCCCGGCTAGTCCCAGGCTCACAAGCCTGAGGGCATAGCTGCTCTCTCCTGCCTGAGGTTGAGCCGGGAGCAGTGCCAAAGCAGAGATGGAGGGTGCATGAGTGTCTGCAGGGGAAACTCCTCTCCTTGATTTAAGGTCCTTGAATGACGGCAATTCCTCATGTCTCCCACTGCTCTCTGCCGGCGCTTAATTACCCTCGCTGGAAAAACTGCCCTCAGATTTCCACCTCGACTTTGCTGACTTCAGCTTCCCTGCTGTTGGATCCTGATTTGCCTTTGGCTGCTAATGAAAAAGCCCTTCAGCCTTTGCCAGCTGCGCCTTGCATAGGTAATTACAGACCATGCCCCAGCCACTTCTTCACCTTCCCAGCAGACCAGCGGCATTCCTCCAAAATCTGTGCAGCCTCTTCCCAATCTGCCTGCTGGTGAACGGGATTGCTGCGGTGGTGGACTGTGGGCTCACCCATAGAAAATCCCGAGTTCTGCATTTCCCAAACCTAAAAGGCCCATTCCAGGTGGGATTTGTCCCATCACAGGACAGAGGTGGACATGTGTCCATGCTCTCGGGGCTCGCAAAGCACCTCACCGCAGTGCAGTGCCCAAGGGGCTCATGACAGAGGAAAAGCAACGGCCCCTTAACCAGCAGAGGAGGAACAACGCAAGTTGTCCTCCAGACTCCTCTTAGAGGAGCTCAGCTCCATTTAAGCAGTTTTTTTGGCTAAGGCAAACCCAGGGGATCCCCTCTCTGCCTTCCCGTTCACCCCTCAATTCCAAAGCTCAGTGAGATCTGGACTTTTCTTTGGCATTTGGCTCTTTTTATTTTAAGTTTAAAACTGCCATGGGCTGTGTGCCCTTTCTCCTCACTCCTGGCAGCGCAGCCAAGGCTTGTTCAGACTTTCCAAACATGAGTGGGACACGGCCCAGGCCTAAATTTGTCCCGGAAAAATGGTAAGCAGCTGAAAGAACAGGCAGGAGCAGGGGGAAGGCAAAACAAAAAAGGAAGAAAGCGGGGGAAAAAATCCCCAGAGCAGCTTGCTGTTGCAATAAGCCCCCATGTGTGTCAGGACTTACGGGACTTTTTGCTTGAAAATATATTTTGAGGCCCCTCCCTCCATAAGGGAATGGTCATTAACAATGTGAAAGCTCCATCACACATGCACTGAAAGAGCCATTCTCAGCACAGCCCATGGCATCTCCCCAGCAGCAAGGGTCCCTGTGCCGTCAGAGGCCACATGTACCATGAGCCAGTGGCCTGGGGATGCTGCAGGGTCAGCCCTTCAGCTCTGCTGAGGACAGATCCTGCCATGACACCTCTCCCTATGGCTCCATCAGGTTTAGCCCAGCGGGATTTATATTTTCCTGGGAAAATGGGCAGTTGGGGATTTTGTTTTTCTCTGCCTGCTCCATCATTTTTCCTGCCTTTTTTCCCAGACAACGAGTGAGTTTCCAAGGCCCATTGAACACCACCAGGTCAGAGTGGAGGGGCTTGAAAGCCATCACTATTGGCCACCTCAAATTTGCAGCTCCCACTCTCCAAGCTGCCTGTTCCCCTGTGCCACTCCATCGCTTTCAGAGGTTTACAGGGAGCTGATTCAACTGGCTAGCAAGTTTCCTCCATTTCCCCCCCTCCCCTTTTTTCCCCTTTGCTGATGGGAATAATTAAATAAACTTAATAAAATCACATCAGGCCTAGATGTTTTCTCCTCGGGTCAAGATCCAAGGAGGTGAAGTCGATTGGAGTTCCAATTTATCCCAGGTGCACACGCAGCCCCTGGCACTGGGGGGAGAGAGCCGGGGCAGAGCCGGAGCCTGCCCCGGTGCAATGCCAGGATGGCGAGCGGACTGGAAACACATCCCAAGGTTCCCAAGAGCCCCACGCGCCCCAGCTCAGTGCACATCAGAGGCGGGATTGCCCCCCTGAGCGCACAGCTGGCTGCACAGCTGGCCCTGGCTCCAGTCAAGTGACACTATGGGGGTCTCTGAGCCCCATCCCTGCCTGCGGAGCCTGCAGGGCTGGCAGCCAGCAGCACCACCTTCATCTCCTGGGGCCCCTCCTAATTAGGAAGTGTCTAACGAAGATCATCGGCTGCCCACACCGGACTGAGAGCAGCCACAGAGTGCAAACAGTCCACTGTGTTGTGGTGGTTGATGCATGTTCTTCTTTTGGAGATAAATGGTATGATTTCAGAATATTAATAATCTGGAAAAACTTTGGGTTTGGCCTTTTTTTTGTAGTGGGATCAGTCAAGGAGTAAACTCAGCGTAATTTGGGCTGAGCCTAGGGATGCGCTTTGTGTAAAATAAGCAGCATTTTCTTGGTGAGGCAGTGCCTAAAGTGATTTGGCATGATCTTCCTGATCCAGATCCTGCAATACCAAGCATCTGGTTGGGGCAGGCTCACAAACAAGAGACTGCATGTGGAGAAAAGCAAGAAGAGAGGTGTGATCGCTGCCCCCAAGTGTACAAAGACTTGGCTGAGTCCTGTCAGGACACGGCATGGAGTGGCCACACAGGTTTTGCACATTTTTATTAATAAAATGGCCGATGGTGAAGAATTGGCCCAGAAAAACATTTGGCCAGGGCCCTTTGACTGCCCGTCGCCTCTGCCTCCGTTGGAAGCAAACCTATGGTGGCAGTGAGCCCATGGGGCTGTGCCTGAGGCCGGGCTGCAGCTTTGCCGAGACGCCTGCGCTCCCGGTGTGCCCCAGCCTCTTTCCTCCCTCTTGGCTTGGGGCGGCTTACAGGGGGCACGTCAAAACTCCTTAAACCTGTGGGGAGAGAAGCGAGCGGCTGAGCGCGAAGGGCAGCGTTCCACAGGGATCGATGGTGGACTCTGCGATGCTGCCAGAGAGGTGGAAAGGGAAAACACCTCTGCCGGGGAAGCCCAGCCCCATCTGCACCACGAGGAGGAGAAGCAGGCACAAGGAGGAGATCCAGCCACTGTTTAGTCTCTGGCCAAAGCTGAAATGTCCCCAAAAATCCTACAGCGTTTGTGCCTCTTGTCTGCAAGCTGCTGCCCAAAGCCCTCAAGACATTGCAGTGTTTCCACAGACTGAGCCAGCTGCTTCCCCCAGCAGAAATCAGCTGGAATTGGGTGCAAAGACAGATGCTATCAACTCCTCCAGGACAGTCCTCACCCTAACCAGCCCCGGCACAAGAGAGCGGAGCCCGACAGCCCTCCACCAGCAGCCGGAGGAGATTTGGGCCACACTTACCGCAGCACGAGGCCCAGACTATTGGTCTTTCACCTGCAAACACAAGACATAAGGGACGAAATGTTCGCAGGGGGTCGGGGTCTGGCAGCCCCACCGCTGGGACTGGCTGTGGACCCTTGCTCTAGATGTATCATGGGGATGTCAGTGGCAATCGGAGCCAGGCCAGTGCTGATTTGCAGATTATTTATACACTCACTGCAGTGATTCGGCTGTGGATTTGATTAGCGAGCCCTGGCTGAGTGTAATCAAGCTCAGCAGCACAGGTGGGCAAAGCCTATAAATTCAGTTGTTTCAAGTGCATTAATTAATCCCAATAGATTGGGCATCTGGGCCAACATCTCCTAAGCCAGCCAGAGACACGGATGCACTGCCCAGCCACATCCCCCTCTCCCACCCTTTCACGCCAACCCCACCTCCCATACACACACTCTTCCCCGGTCATTGCAATTTGATCTTTTGATTCCCAAATCTTGATCTTGGCCCTAAATGATTGGAGGAGTGGCTATTTCTAGGCTGAGCCTGCAAAGTGAAACTCAGAATCAGAATGAATCAGGCTTGTGTTTGTGTTTAATCCTCAGGGCTCAAGTGGAGGTACTTACACCGAGCTACTTCCCATCCATCACTGACTCTGTTAGCTGCACACTAGAGCTACAAAGACACAAGGATGGTGTGTTTAGCACCCCAAGTGTTTTCTTGAGGTGCAGATGGCTAAAATCCCCCAGGTGCTGCCTTGGCTTGAGGTGGAAATGTCTCTGTGGCCACAGGAGCGAGACATCAGGCAGATGGCCTCGCCAAGCCTGCCGTGATGCCCATGCGAAGATGCAGCAGCGACAGCAAGGGATAGCAAATATCTTTCTGGAGCAGCAACGACACCATGTTTTGGCATTGTGGGGCCAGAGGTTGCCCCGGGGTGGTGACTACGTACCCTCTCTGCCTCGCCATGGGACCACACCAGCCACGGGCTTCTTTGACCACCACACGAGCAAGTAGCTGCAAGGGGAAGGGTGGAGGATCACTACAAGGCTGACGGACCAGGAGCCTCCAGCCTTGACATGAGTATTTCCATCACCAGGAGATCAACTCTATGGCTCTTCCTAGCAAAGATCATATGAACTAAGTTTGTGTGATGAGGAGGTTGTTGGGAAAACCAAGTGAAAGCAGAGGTTTGGAGCCCATACAAGCCTTTGCAGTTTGCCCTGTGCCTGGAGGTCTTCTGAGATCCATCTGTGCCCCCCACCAGTGAGTGGGCAGCTAAAAGGGAGCCCATGAAACCCCAGGGTAGAGAAAGGAGCCCTACCGAGGAGAGACCTACCAGACAAGCCAGGACGTCGGCTGCTATCAACATGTAAAAGACGTTATTCCAGCCTGTGGGAGAGATGAGGCCTGCGAGCAGCGGCCCCAGCGCAGCACCTGCAAGGGCACATGAGCCCCATTAGCCCCTGCTCATGCATGAGAGGGGACTGGGACACCCAGCAACCCCCGGCCATACACACCAACAGATCCCGTGCCATCAATGATGGCCGTGACGGTCGAAAGGGCTTTGGCATTTCCTTTGAGAGATTCATGCGTTCCCTGGAAGGATGGAGGAATAAAACGTAAGGAGAAAAAGCAGCTTTGGGGTGCACAGCCAGCAAATCCCAGAGTGAGGCTGATGTCCCAGGCTGCAGTTTCCTTGTGTCAGATCCAGCCATGGATGGGAAGACCAAGCTCAAATGCTGCCTGCAGCCAAACCATGGCAAAACCTGATCGCTAACAGCAGGCAGAAATTCCCAGGCAATTTGCCACCAAATATTTGCACTCTGCTTGTGCTCAGAGGGAGATGCAGCAAAGCTGAAATATAGTCATGTGGCCAAGGTGAAAAAGCAACAGGAAAAACCCCTGTGTTTAAGGGAGAGTGCAGAGCACAGCACCAGGTGTGACAGCTCTGCACTTCTCCACTGGGCTTCCGAGGCATTGGAAAACAAAGGTAAAAGGCAAAAATCCCAGCAAAACGTCCCTCTGGGAAAGAGGAAACAGCCTCTGGGTGTGCAAGGGCAGTGTGACGGGGTCTGAGGTGCACGTCTTACCAAATCTGCCGAAACTGCAGTTGTGATGAGCGCGTAGGGCCCATTAACCAGAGCACCACAGATGATCAGCATCGCTGCAGAGGTACCCGGGAAGAGATTAAATCTTTAGGTGCAGGGAGCAGCAGAACATTGGATCCATCATTTCCAGCCCATGTGCGAACATCGCTGTCCCACGCATCCATCTCCTGTGCATCTCCATCTTCCCATAGAGATCCCACCCAGCCGGCAGTGAACATTCACCCAACCCCACCCTCCCCAAGTTCAGCCTAGGAGCCTGGCTCAAGAGGAGGAATAAAGGCAGGTGAATCCACAGTGTCTTCCATCGCCACTTCAGTGACGAGAGCTGGCTGCACCATGGAGCTCCTTACCTATTGATGTGCCAATGCCATTCTGACCAACATGGTTATACAGGAACAGCTGGAAAAGAGACACAAGGTGAACTAGTTACGGCTATTCCAGCTGTTTTACCAAGAGTTTTTGTTGCAGCAGTACCCTGAGGATGGGATAGAGAATGTGAGGACCTGAATTATTGCTGGTGCCAAGTGCCAGCTGGGATGGGGGGCTGAGTGCACCCCTGCCCTCTGCATCCCACCGGCTGCCTCCCAGATGAAATACCTGGCAGCTGGCAAACAGAGGTGCTTCCACAATTTATGGCTAGCGAGCCTCCGCTGCCTCCCACCGGCTGCAGCCAGATGCTAATTTGCCCCAACAATGCCATCGGGGCCATGGACGTAACGTGGCCCCTTTTATTCCCAGAGTGAGCCAGCTCCTTCAGTGGGAGAGGCTGCCATCCTGGAGCCAGCCAGGATTGGATCACAGCTAATTAGCCATGTTGTGGAAGCAAAGCCAAATGAGCTCCATGCAGGTGCTTGGGAAGGACGTCCATGCCAAACTCCAGCAGAGCATGAGGCTGCTGGCACAGGGGCTTTTGGGATGAAAATCAAAGAGGCAAAAGCTGGACCAGCTTGGTGGGACCCCCAAGGCTTTGAGCAGAGTTACGGCAGGATGGAAAAAAAAAAACCTACAGGGTTTTTTCAGTTGTCAAAGTCTCTGCAATCCCCTCCCAGCCCCTAGAGCTGGACATCCTTCCTGGGAATATCTGGGCATGTGAATCAATCCCAGCTCTCATCTCAGCTGAGCGTGTGACCAGTTTATCCTGGGTGCTTGGGAAGAGGAAGGCAGCTGTGACTCAAAGGAGCTGGAGGAGAGGAAACCCTCGTGACAGGGTTTTGATCCCACATGACAGCTCACCATGGGAGCAGCGACCACCAGCATCACGCAGCACGTGGTGCCTCTGCCGCCAGTGTAGTCAGAGATGAGGCCGGCAAAGATCCCCCCTACAAGAAAGAGTCGCAGGTGTCAGTCACACCACCCCAAAGGCACAGCTTTGTCCTGGCTTAGCCCGAAATCCCACGTGATGCTCTTTCATCCCCCATCTTCTGACCGGTATCTCCCCAAGGTGAAGCATAATAATATCAGAGCGAAGAGCTTTGATTTATTCCTTCCACTTCCTCCCTGCAGATGGTTTCTCAGCATTTCCATGCAGCTCTGATCTCTTCCATGCTTGCAAAGTGTATTATTTATCTGAGGAAAAGAAGTGCCTGAGCAAGCAAGACCTGAGGAAAGAGGCTGTGATGGTCACCTAAACAAATGGATGCCAAAATAAAATTGAGGGGTGTTTGCTGCCTGTTGAATATTATGAACACTGAATAAACCTCTCTGGGGAAAGAGATAGTGTTGCCTGTGGGGGGGACCAGCCAACGCTGGGCAAGGCCAGGATTGTCCCTAAACCATCTCTGATCCACCCCCTCCACCCCAGTACATTGACAAACCTAAAATACCCCCGACATCAAAGAGAGTTGACAGGTCCCCAGCTTCCTTGGCACCGAAATGAGCTGCAAGGGAGAGAAGAGGCGTGAGGAGATGCTTCCCTTGCAAGGCTCGTTCCCACCTCGCTGTCCCCAAAACTCACCGACATTGACAATGTAGAGGGGCAGCCAGTACAGGAAGGTGTAGCTCACCAGCTTGGCAAAGAGCAGGCACAGGGAGAACTCCACCACACCCTGGGACGAGAGGAGAGGACATCAGAGGAGCCTCTTTCTCCCAGACTCCTCCGGATGGTGGCTTTTTCCCATTTTCTGCCCTGGGGACACGCTGTTGATAGTCTGAGCTGCTCTGGCTTTGCTCTTTTCTCCATCCCACCACTCACAGGTATCCGAAGTGCCCCAAGGAAGCTGATGGCTTCGGGCTCCTCAGCTGCCTCCTTGGGGCTGTTGGAGTGATCTGCACTGCTCTGGTCTGAGAGGCTGAGTGGGCCCTCGTTGGAGGTGACTGCTTCAGGATCCTTCTCACTGGTGGGCACTCCTCCAGGATCCTCATCAGAGGCCATCTAAAAGCAAGCCGAAAGAAGATGTGGCTCTCATGGCTGGAAGAGGCTGAAACATTGGATCTGCTGGCACAGCATGACCCAGAGGATGCTCACAGTGGAAGAGCAACTACCATCCCCTGTAACAACTGCACATTGCTCTAATTCCTGCCATTACAACCCGATGACCCAGTTGTTTCACTGAGTGACTGTACCCAGCCCAGGATTAGCCCGTTGGGAATCGGTGCGACTCACGTGATGCAGAGGTGGACTGCAGTCAACATCCTCAGGATCTGCAAGGAGAAAGAATAACCTGTGAGAGCTTGGACCAGGCCCACTCCACATGCTCTCCCTCCAGCATCTCACAGGGGCTAGAAAACCCCAGATCTGAGCTGCATCTCTGAGTACCGTCTTCCCCTGTAAAATTCCAACAGATTTCCCAGATATTTCCTAGAAAGACAGGCTCAGAGGAGTGACTGGTACACGGGATAAGCCTGCTTGGATGACCCCAAAAGATGCTGAGCAGCCCCATGGTGGTCAGATCCACATTCCCGCTAGCCACAGGTTGAAAATAAGTATTTTGGATTGCCAAAAATGCTTGGAGATGGGCAAGGTGGAAAACTGTATATATTACACTAGTTGTCTACTGTGCCCCAGGTCACAACACTCACACTCCACGAGGAAGAAGAAACAGATGATGCCCACAGCGGCGATGATGATTCCAGGCACAACAAAGGACAGGCCCCAGGCAGAGGAAACCCAGGCGCCGGCAATGAGCGACCCTAAGATGTTGCCAACGGAAGTGTGCGAGTTCCAGATGCCCATGATCAAACCTCTCCTGGGGACACAGCCGGGTCAGTGTCACTGGGGTAGCTGCCAAGGTCAACAAGGACCAGGACTGGCATGGGACACGTAGGAAAAAGACTCACTTTCCTTTCCCAAACCAGTTTGCAACGCATGCCACGACAGCAGGCCAGCCGGTTGTCTGCACCAGCCCATTGCAGACCTGGCAAGAGATGGGGAGCATCACCCAGCAAGCACCGACTGCAGCCACGGAGCCCCTGCACTGTTTTGGGCAACGGGGCTCAAAATTAGCCAGCCTTATTCCAAAGCTATTAAGAAAACACTTGGTTTGTTTGGTTTTTTCCCTGCTGGGGCAGTCCTGGAGCTGTGGCATTGTTCCCGTGGCTAAACTGGGAGTGGCTGGTGTTGCCAAACAAGCTGCCCGCACTGCTCGGAGCTGGGCACACCCAGCGGTTTCGACGCCCACACCACGCACAACCAGGTTTTGCGGGGAGTGGAAATGCTCAGCGCTGCCCTGCACAGAAACTGAGCTACCCCAGTCCCTGAAGGCCATTGAAAAACTGGGATGAGGCCATAGTGATAAAGCCTGGGCATGGTCCAGCACAACACACCTGCACAATGATGAAGTACCAGAGGACATGGATGTCCCAGAAGAAGCCGAGGCCAAAAAGTGTGGTGAAGAGCCCGCTCAGCACCATTCCCCCTGACAGGTAGTAGCGCAGGGGGAGGCGCTCCCCGAAAATGCCGCTGCAGAGAGAGGGAAGAGCACAACAGAAGCTGTCATGGGTGATGCCACCAATGGGCGTTATCACACTGAGCCAGTACCCGAATCCTGAGAGGATCCTTGGCTGCTTTCTTGTTAGTGTGACCCCATCCCAATGGAAACCAGTTTCCAGCAGACTGGTGCAAACTGGTGTTTGGAGGGAAAGGCCCTGGGTACCTGATAAACATTCCGATGGCGTAGGCCACCAGGAAGGCATTATCCAGTGCCCCAAAAAGCTCCTTGTAGTTGTCCCCATCTGGAAAACAAATATTAGGGCCACCTCAGCCTGGCCCCCATCTTGTGTCCCCTCCCCATGGCTGCTGGCTTGGTCTTGTCCCCCATTCTCAAAAGCCTCATCTCCACAGGGGTTTCTGGGAGCATGGCTGGGTGCCTTCAGCAGTGACCTGGTCCTGAACTCTCCTGGATTTCACCACCCGCTGCTGCCCTTCGGCCTAGGGCATGGGACAGATATTCACCACTTAATTACCTCCGGGTGCCTAACGAGCAGCCGGACCCTTGCCAAACCCTGGACACGACCCGATTTTAGGGAATGGGGAGAGCCCAGCTCAGCTGCCACAAGCATCAGTTTTGGGGTGCCCGGGGACTCAGTCTTACCAAAGGGGGCCCAGCTGCACCATGTGCTGCTGTTGGAGTCATTGTGGGGGTTCGGGCCCAAGGCTGAGCAGTTGGGGTGCAGCTGGCTCTGCAGGGACAGAGAGGGGGTGAAATCGAAGTGCTGTCAGCTCCCCCCTCCCCATGGCCCCTCTCCAGGTTCCTTGTCCCCACAGTTGCGGTGAGGCTGGAGCTCACCTTGACAATGCTGATGGGTTTTCGGGAGAGGTGGTAGCTGGTGTAGGAGAGGAAGGTCAGCACCAGCGTCAGTCCCCGATAGCTGTGGGAGGAAGAAAGCAGAGAGGTCAGGATTTGTGGCAGAGGGATGGGTGGCCTCAGCACCTAATGGGACTCTTCTACTGGATTGGTAACCTGAACCAGCTTAGCTGAGCTGGTCAGGAAGTGAACAGCCCCCCCAAAAATGCCCAGGATGTGGCTTAAAAAGATCAGCTGAGTTTTGTGGGGAGCATCAAGCAGTGTTTCCACCTCCTGCAGCTGTTACATGGCACCGAAACGCAGGGTGAGCAAGTGCCTTCCTGGTGTCACGAGTGGAAACTGCACTGATTCATCATCATTCCCAGGATTAATTAAAGATAAGCTGGAAAAAAAAAAAGCAGGGGGGTGGGATGCCCTAGGCTATACCAGCTCTCCTCCCTTCACCAAATAGCCACTTCATCATCTTTACTTGGATTAAATGCAGGGAATTGGGGTAATAGGAGCCTGGGCTCAGGAAATGGGGACGCTGCTCCCATCAAAACTGATAGATAAAGCCATGAGATACCCAGGTAGGATCTAGCACTCTTTGGAGCAATATGACCATCTCTGAGGGAACTATCCTGCCTTCAGGAAGGGTTTTATGGCAGCACAGAGGATGCAAGTCGTCAGGGGCAGCTGCAGCACACAGACATGTCACGGGATTGCTCCAAGTTTAGAAAAAGAACCCTTTTTTTTGTGTGTGGTTTTGGCTCATCCTGCTCCTCTTTGCAGTTTCACTTCTCCCTGGAGCTGTAGCAATGATGGGTGCCCTGCAAACCCAGGTCAGCTCCCTGTGTTGGGGTGCCAGATCCAAGGCTGCACTGTGGCTGAGAAACTGCTGCCTTCCACCCCAAAAATAAATAAACCACCCCAAATCACTGCTAGTGACTGTGGGGCTGATCCAAGTGGAGTAGAGAGGCCACAGTAGGGAAGGGAACCTTCACACGCAGTGCCTGGCATTGGGTGTTGTTTTTTTTCATTCTACCCGACATGTTCTGGCAGGGAAAATTCCAGCTAATGGAAAAGCAGGGGGAGTGTTTGGCACTGGGATCCCCAAAAATCCAAATATTAATTGAAATTAGATGGGCAGCAGGCCCATCACCTCGTCAAAAGAGAAGGCAGCAGACGAGGTCTCTGTGTTGGCCACATCCTGCTGAATTTTGAATGAGGGCCTGAGACATCTGGAGGCTGGTGGGTGCTGCTGCCCATCTCGGGGTTCCCCCACCCTCCTCTTGGGCCATGTTCAAAGCCCTGGGCTGCAGCCGGGGAGGACTGATTCCATCTCACAGTGGGTCCAGTGCCTGAGGGCGAAGCTGGGCCCGGGGTGAGTGACCCCCAATCCAGTGCAGGTCTCCACCCCAGGTCTTGTCCCCATCCTGGTGCTGGTCCCAGGAAAAAAAAAAAGTGACTTGCCAATCCAAGTCTGCTCCCTGTCCCAGTGTGAGTTCCCAGACAAGCGATTTCCAGTCTGGTGTTAGTCCCAGCGCTGGTCCCATGCTGGTGCAGGTCTGCTGTTCCAGGGTCAGTCTCCATCCCAGTGCCAGTCCCTATACCCAGGGCCAGTCTCTATCCCAGTTCCACTTCCAATGGTTGCCAGTCCCCCAGTTGCATGACACCCCCTCCTTCCTAACCCGGGGCTGGTCCCTGTGCCGGTCCTGATCCCCATCCTGGTGTTGGCTGGCTCCTATGTCCAGGGCCACTCTCTGTTCCAGTGCTGGTCCACGGGAAGAGTGAGCCCCGTTCCAGAGACTGTCCCTCTCCCGGTGCCGATACCCTGCCCCGTGTCGGTCTCTATCCTGATGCCAGTCGCAATCCCGGTGACAGTCTCGATCCCTGTGCCGGTCCCGATATCGTTGCCGGTCCCTATGTCCGGGACTAGTCCTGATCCCTTTGTCCAGAGCCAGTCCCGACCCCGGCGCTGGTCCCTATGTCCGGAGCCGGTCCCGTTCCCCCCATCCCGCTCCCCGATCCCGCTCACCGGCTCTCCCGGGGAAGGGCGCGGAGCAGTCGAACCCCGGGGGCGAGCGCTGCCCTCATGGCGGGCNCCCCGGGGCCGCCGCTCCCGCCCCGCCGGCCCCGGTCCCGCCCCGGCCCTGCCCGGGCACAGCCCCGGCTCCCCCGGCCCCGAAGACTGTCCTCGCTCCCCCTGAAACAAAAATCCACTTCAAATCCGGCAGGAATGAGGCAACGGCCGCGCTGGGCAAAGCCCCGAAGGGACCGACCAGCCTGGTTCATATGCCCCCGGGGCTCTGTGAGCTTCCCCGGATGCTGTTCAGCAGAAAAAGCTGGATGTAACTTTTTCACGCCCTTTCCTAGCAACCCCCGAACAGGCTTCGCTGCCTTGATGTTGACTAAGCTACCCCAGACATGCTTTGGGGTTCTTTCCAGGAATCTGGGGAGTCCTGCTCCACCGCCCACCCTTCAAAGTATCCCATTTATCCTGCTAGGGGCAGATCGAGGATGAGGAGCAGCAACAGCTTTATTTAACCATCAACTCCTTTAAGCCCCAAATCAGCCCACAGCTCTTTGGGGATCCCTCCAGAGAGGTAGGAACAGGGGTACAGGGGTTCCCAGGTCCTGAGCATGGCCTTGGGGACCTGTCAAGGAACTGCTTGTCCTCAGCTGTCCAAGAACTGAAATCAGTTACAAAAAACCCAGTTGCAGCTTTAGCCCTTTGCTTCCCTGCCCACTCACAGGACAGATCCTGCCCTTTCCAAACCCACTCCAAACCCTGAATTAGGGCTGCAGCACCTTCCCCTGATGCAAGCAGCTGTTAATAAACAGCATCAGCCACCATGGATCCCTCAGTGAATGATTCTCCAGGGGGAACAGAGGAGCAGTCCCTGGCTCTGTGCCTCCGTGCTACCTCTGGACCAGGGTCATGGGTTTGCTTTGTGCCCAATGGGATGGGACAGGAAAAAGAAATGATCCGGCACGCTCGGCCACCCATCCTTCCTGCCGTGGTTAATATTGGAGAGGGCGGCCAGTGAGGAGTAAATATTAATGACAGGGTATGGAGTAACCTCCTCCTAGGATCACATTACCTCACCACAGGCAGTTTTGGGAAAACCCATCTTGCTCCAGTCACCCCTGCAAAAGGCTGCAGATTTTTTTACCACGAAAATGCTCCTTTCTGGAGCAAAGTAGAGGCTATGGGAGCATTGGGTCAGGTACAAAGCTGTGTGGGTGTTACTGGAGGAGAGGTCTTCACATGGAAAAGAATGAAGGAACAATAAATACCTGGCTCTGGAAGGTGATCCAAGTGTCAGGGGCTGGCAAAAGCCCTAGGAAAAGGGAAAGAAGAGAGCAGGAAAAGGTAAGAAATCTTCCATTAAGAGATACTGACCCCTGGTACCTCATTTCTCCTCCTTTCACACTTCAAATGAGACAAACAATCCTTGAAAACAGTTTATTTCACAGTCAAATGCTGGAATGCAAGTGCCTGCCATAAACCAACCCCACAGAGCAATTGTCTCCTTCACCTCGACCATCGACCATTGCCCCGGCCAACTGCACACCTGGAGCAGAGTGGGAGAGGCACAGCACAAACTGGAGCACACAAATCAGGAGAGCAAAGGTGACACACCGTCCTGGCAGCTGGCATGGAGGGACAGTCAGGACACGGCACAGCCCCGCTCCCTACTCACAGCAGTCACAGGGGTACGGAGCTGCCTTGGTCACAGCTGCTTCCCGGAGCGAGCACAGAGAGCAGCCAAGTCCTGGAGTGGCCTTGTGGCCGCATGGGCACAGGACGAGATCATGGAGTGCAGCACCTGGCTGTAGGCTGAGTGGGACAGGGACACAGACACAGTGTCAGAGCCATGCACTTATGGCCTGAAACTGGGCTTGGCTCTAGGCTTTCACCGTACAGCAGAGACAACAATTGGTGTTTAAGTTAAATCGACATGCCTGTAGTTTTCCACACACCTGTTTGCACACTCTGCACACTCCCAAATCCAAAGCAGTACACAAGCTGAAGATTATTTTATGAACCCCAATTTCTCTATCTTCCCTCCCAGATGACTCCCATTTGCCCAGCCATGTACTTTCCCAATCTGCGCTCAAGCTCAGAGCACTCCATCACTTAAGGTCCTTTCCACACCTCTGTGCATCCTCCCAGCAGAAGATTTAGCATTTAAGGCAAAGGGCTCTAACAAGGTAAGGTGCCCCTAACAAGATGCTCTGCAGCATTTTCCTCACTGTTGTGTCCCGAGCCACATGTGACCGTGTCACAGCTGCATTATTTAACACATTGTAGGGGCTGGTGCTTTGCTGAGGATGTCACTACACTCTCTAAGGGACAGAGGTTGGGTCAGGCAGCAAAGCCCCTATTTGCCCTCTCCAGAGCATATTTGGAGGAGCACCACTGCACGGCAGCCCAGGAGCATGGAAACACCTATCCTGGTTTGATTTCTCTCTGTATAATCAGGGATCCAGGCCCAGATGCCTCCTGTCCGGAAGCAGGAGCTCCTACCTTTGTGGTTTTTGTAGAAGACGCAGTTATTAGCACAGGTATCCGGGTGGGAATCCCAGAAATCAGACCCACAGGAACACAGTGGGGGCAAATCAATGTTACAGGATTTGATCTTCTCCCTCATCTGGGCTCTCAGAGCATCAATGTACCTGCAAGGGATCAAACATTCACTTCTGCCAGTGACAACTGGCTCTGCACGAGGAGCACGGACTGGCTGTACCTCACGTGCTCCTTATCCCGCTGCTGTCTGTCCTTCACTCTCCTCTCCTCCAGCTGGAGATGGGCCAGAGCTTCCCAGGTTCCCTCTCCTGGGGAGGGCTCTCTCTCCTCAGCCATGTCTCGCATCCTCTGCTCCTCTGCCCGGCGCTGATTCTCCTTCTGCCTCTTAATCCTGCACAAACATACACGCTTAGAGAAGAAGCTTCCCCATCCCAAACTCCATTCCTGGCTGGTCCCCAGCTGTGACATTACAGCACAGGAATCTGGGTGATGCTGCTGCTTTCAAAGGCAAAACTAACTCTGCACTAATCACAGTATTAAATATAAATAAATATACATTAATATATATAAATAAACATATTGGCTTTAAACATAAAATGGTCAAAAATGCTTCCTGAGTCTCCAATCTCTCCCCCATATGGCAACACCAGCCTGTGAATGCTCTCCTGCTCTCAAACTCTTCCTGCCTGTCTGTTTTCTCACCATCATGGACTTCCTCTTCCAGTTCTTTCCTGCATCACATCCATACATGCTCCTGCCACCTACAGTTCCCCAGAGCTGTGCTTCTGTCCTTAAACCAAGCATGTAGGCTGGGCTCTTTAACACCCACCAGAAAGGACCAACACCTCAGTTTCCCAGCTTCCCCACTTCCCACTGCCTCTGATTATGAGGCAGCTTGGATCCTTCCATAAGCAGCTTGCAGGACAGGGCTGGCTGCAGCAGAGACACTCCAAGGATCCCCTCTTTACTCCAAAACAGACTTTAAGATGTACTTTTAACCAAGTTTTCCTCTATTTCCTCAATCTCCCTTGCACCTAACCAGCCCTCCAGCCCTTTAGTGTGACCTGGGTTGTGTAATTCCCACCAAACACAACACACATTCCCCTGCCAGGCAGCAAATGCAAAGCACAAAGACTTTACACCAAAGCATCTGACATTTTATTCCCCAAGGCAACAATGTGTCCCAGGCCACTTCTTGCCAGCGGGCATTAAAAACAAAATTAAGGTTGGGAAGAGGTCAGGGGAAGGCAGTGTCATCAGACAAGACATTTCGAATCATACTTCATGTAGGGGGTCAAATCTTTACATCCAGAAGGAAAGTGCTGAAGTCAAACTTCTCTGGCTGAATTATAAACTCAGAAATGGTTTTAAATGAAATGTAGAACCTTAAATACGGCACTATAAATACGGCTCCAGAAAAAGAGGCCAAGGCCTCAGGGCTTTACACCCTGTAATTACAAACCCAGATCTTCTCTGCACACACTTCAA
Source organism: Dasyornis broadbenti (assembly GCA_013397935.1). Lineage (NCBI taxonomy): Eukaryota > Metazoa > Chordata > Aves > Passeriformes > Dasyornithidae > Dasyornis > Dasyornis broadbenti. Next base: position 1,983,809 of record VZRN01005827.1, on the reverse strand, counting down.
GGGAAAAAATAATAGTAAAAAGGTATCACACTAACTAGGAAGTCCCTGGGGCCTTGCCAGCATTCACATTCATGGGTAGGACAAGCTCTCTCAAGCTCCCAAGTGCCATTGGAATGCCAGGGATGTGGCTGGAGGAGCACTGCTTTAGACTGACTGTTTTTCCCCCCTAAAAAAATGTCCATGAAAATCCTGCCCTGCAGTGCCTATCCTGCTCCCACAAAGCCGGATCACAGAAGAGCCAGAATGGTCAGTTAGGTCAGTTCATTCAAAGTAAAGCCAGGGAAAAAACAAAAATTAGAGGATCTTTCCTATTCTGCTGTGAATTTGCAAAGCTCCTCCTTAATGAGGTCCCCTTCAAATGGGAAGCTGAGAAACCCTCACCACAACTGATACTTTTACACTGATACTTTCTACACAGTGTTCAATTCTGGAACTAATGCCTCTAAATCCTTTTATTACACTGTACAAGTTTTTAAGGCTGTAAGGGTAAAGGGTCTGATACTAAAAATGCCAGGGATAGTCATGGTTTAACCACAGTGATGTGACCTCACCCCAAAGTTTCTAAACACATGCTTCAGTTCCCAGAGTAATGGTTTGGGAAGTTGCACCTCTCCCAGCCCCGTGTTTCACCTCCCAACTCCTAAACAAGCTGCACAGGGACTTGAAAATGAGATAGAGAACTGTTAAAGGACCCAACATGGCCCAAGGGTTTCTCTTGTGGGGTTGGTTGTGTGAATCCCACCCCAGGGCGATTGTCGAGCAGTGCCTGGTTTACACCAGTCAAGCTCATAACACCTTTCCAACCTTCCGAAGGACCTTGTCTTGATGGAGGAGATGACCCCACCACCTGCACAGACTCACTGGGCAACTCTCTGCTGCCTCTCTCGCTGCCGCTGCTGCTCCCTCACTCGCTCCCGCTCCATCATCATGAAGAGGCGCCGGCACCGCAGGAACTCGCTCTGCCGCTTCGGAGAAGAAGAGAATGATATTTTGGGAAGAATGTCTGGGATAAATATCAAGCAATATCAGTGCTCAGCTTAATTTCTGGAGGATGGAATCTCACTCTTTCCCCAAAAGACCCTCAGACATCTCCGAACGCACATGACCCAGGAAGGATTGGGAAGCTGGAGAGACGGCACTGAGGCAGGAAAGACCAAGTTATCTCAAAGCATTGAAGAGCTTTGTACCAGCATCCCTCCACTGAAGCTTCCTATGGATGGAAGCTCTGCCACCTGGCAAATTCCTAAACTCTCACTTTGCTGAGGGTAAAAGAGCCAATTCAAACTTCAACCCACTTGAATTTGGATCCACCTGGAGACTGGTGCTGCCCTGTAGCTCACTGGAATCCTGTATCTCCTCCAAAAGATGAACACACAACACCACACTGGATTCTCTACATGCAGGAGAACCACAGAGGTGGCAAAACCACTGCTGAGACAAATCCAAGGGCCCTGCAGGAAACAACTCCCTTATGGATATTGAGGGTTTAATGTCAGGGCTTTGGCTGATCCCACTGATGCATCAAGGGCAGGGAAACCTCCTGGCAGAAGCTCACAGTAAAATCCCTCCCGCTGTGGGGTACAGAGATAGTTTGAGCTCCACAGCTTCCAAAAGTTTAAGGCATAGATTTTTCCTCATGAATGCCAAAACCTTTGGGGAGTTTGTCCACCTCACCCAGTGGAGAGAGCCCAGCACAGCTGGAGATAAAGGAGGAGGAGGGATCACCAGGCTGCCAGTGAAGAAAACTGGATGGAAAAAACCCAGCCAGAGGAGAGTACTGCAAAACCAGTTATCTTGGATGGATCAGAGCCAAAGAGATAAAAAGCAAGGGAGAGGGAATGGCAGGGTTAGGAGGAGCAGCCTCAGAAACCCCAGCTGTTGTCACACTGGCGAGAAACCACAGCCATATTTGGGATCAGCTGGTTAGAAAACACTTGTAAGGAACAAAAAGCATGCAAATTGTTCAGAGTTTTACGATGCAAGCTGCAAGAAAGGTGACAGAAGGAGAGGGAAATATTCCTCTTCATGGCAGGAGGAAGCAGGAAAACAAAAGTCACTGGCTTTAGGCATCCAAGACAAACATCATCACTCTATCACCCACATCAGCATAAGCCAAACTGTCCAAGACACAGGCTGTAAGACTCACTGTGAAATCACCCACTCGGCATCAGGCCTGCAGGCTAGGCTTGAGACTATCCCCACAATCAGAGAAACCTTTCTATTCCAGCCTTGTGCCTAAACAAGATAAAGTTGGCTTTGTTCTTTCTTTCTTCTTTTACTTTTTAAAGCATTTTTGGCAGCTTCTTGGGCTCCCTGCAACTACAGCAAGTGTCCCTCAGTTTTGCCAGGCAGAAAGAATGGAACCTGTTTCTCCTCCAAACTTTTGGTGTTGTTCAGATTCCAGGTTTTGTAGGAGGAGAACGGAACAGTTGCACTTAGTCACGACAGATCTTAAAAAAGAAGCTGGTAGCTTCGCGCAAGGCCTGCGACACCATTGAAGCTGACAAATTAAACTGAGTACGGGTTTCATACACCAAAACCTTTCTGAGGCTTCTTATCTGAGGCAGCAGCATTCCCGACACCCAATCCCTTTCAAACAAAACCACGAGGGTTTGGCTCCCCCGGACAGACCTGCTTCCTGGTTTCCTCTTGGTCAACACCAGACCAGAGTATGAGAGGAGGTTGGTATTCAGTGTGTGGCCTCCCGGGAGGCTCAGGCAGGCTCGAGTCCTTCGCTGACCCATCACAGACCTGAGACACAACAGAAGGGAGCAGCATCAGCATTTGCCACAGTGAAGCTCCTCATCTTCCCCCAGCAAAATGCTCTTCACTGGAGGCAGGGCTTCTGTGTGATCCCTACAGACCTCAGTGAGATGACCCACCTGTGAAATGGGCTTTATCTGAGGTACAGGTTGGCCACGAACAGGAAATGTGCCACATCTTGTCATAGGAGTCTGAGCACCAAAGCTTTGTCAAAACATCTCTAAACGTATCCTCGGAGGAGGGTTCTGGTTTAGTTTAAATATGGATGCACATCTCCCCATCCCAAACTTCTAATATGGACTCGAAGTGTGAGAAAAATCACTAAGTGTAAGGTGAATTCCATAGCCAACATCTCCCAAAACCTCAGTGTAAACCTCAGCACAAACTTCTGTTGCCTCCCCAGCTCACTATTTGCCCAGCCATTATTTCTGCTCCAAGCTGGACTAATCCCCAGCCAAGGCTGGGCATACACTGCCACAGCTATAAAGCCTTTGCAAACCACCCCGGGTAATCAGGACCAACCATTTCAACCCCCCAGATGCTCAAAAAAAGCTGTCTGAAAACAAAAGAGGAACGATAAATACATCAACCCCTCCTAGGGCAATGTCTGCCACCCCCAGGCACCGTGATTGCCACAGCGACCTCTTCCATCTGATAGAAAGCTTTTCCCCCCCCCGGCCTTTTCTACGAAGTTTCTGACTGATTTGATCTCTCCGACCCTTGTAGCGTGGTCTGAGCATGGCTCTGGATATGATGTGACTGCATGCCCTTGGTTTCAGCTTTCATCTGGGCAGCTGCGAACCAGCATCACAAGCAGGCAGGAAGCAAACTCTTTTGAGGCCACAGCCGTACATGAAAGCAGGGCCGATTTCACTGAGCTCCAATACTGCTCCTGAGCCCACTTTGAGGACTGTAGGCTTAACAGCTAAGCAGGCCTGAGGGAGCAACTGCTTTGTCCAAGAGCAGCCTCTTCCAGACACCAAAATAAATCTAATGATCTGAACCTCTTAAGACCAACTTTGCATGAGTCTTACTTTTTTAAATTCAATTTTGATGTAGACGTCATCATCCCGCCTAGTGCCATTTGGGGCTGTGCCGTGCTCCTGCAGCTCAGCAGGCAGATCGTGGTGTCCCACCAGCAGCAGCTCCTCACTCCTGTCCACAGGCACTGCGGCTCCCAGGCAAAGGTCTGGTTTCTGGAGAAGGGAGGACATGGGTGTAAACACGGAATTGAAATATGGCTGCTTTGGTGCCAAGGGAAAACTGAACACCCTCGGAGCAGCTTTAACATGGGGGTGTGTGTTCTGTCACTTGGATGTGATCTGGCAGTGCCACGTGTTCAGCAGCACCATGGGGCACCAGAGCTGGGAAACAGGAATGTAGCAGGGTGACTGTGACTACACTCTCCCCAATTGCAGAAGCAGTGGGACAGACGTGTGTGGGGTGAAGGCAAAGCAAGGCAAAAACCTCTACAGGCACAATTTCACAGTGGCAAGGAGCTGGGATCTCTGAGCGACACCCAAGTACAGAGCGTACTCCTTCAGATGGGAAGTGGGCAGGCTCCCCAGTGGCAATCCACAATATTTTGAGAGGCAGCAGATTGTTTCCTACAAACTAAAGAATCAAAATGCCAGAAGCAAGCTTGGAGCCAGGATAAATTTTTTCCCTTGCTCTTTTTTACTTTTTCCCTTCAGCATGGTGGGAAGTGAAGAGCAGGACTGCTGACAGAGAAAGGATGGATCAGTAGGAGAACAGGTTGCGCCAAGAATTCCTTGATATGGTGATGCTGCTGTTCAGGATGGACAGAAAATTGCCTAGAGTCAATCTGAAAGTGGAATTATTTGATAGGCACAAGAATTACTCCATCAACCCCATTATGACAGAAACATGACAGAAAAGCTGTTCAATGAGGATAAGGGGAAGGGTTATTGCTTTGGAAGGTTGCTCCGGAGCACTGAAGGTAGAAAGACATGAAACAGCGGAAAAAAACAACCAACTTTGTGGAATGAGACATTGCGGAAAAGAATTTGGGTGCTGCCATGCTGGGGAGCTACAGCAGTCCACCAAAACATGAAGGCAAAGACTCAGTGAACGGGATGTCTGTGGAACACTGGACAGGTCATACACAGGAAATTACCATTTCAGTATCTGCTTGGGAAAGTGGGGAATTAACTCTTTGGATGCTTTTGACCTGAAAAGAAATCCTGTGGGGAGAGAAAGAGCAACAATTTTAGGAACATGGATTATTGTTCACAGGGAATGCAACACTTTACAGGGAAAAAGGAAAAAGAAGAAAAATGCAGAAAACTAACTGAAAGAGAAAAACATTTCAGCCAAAGGCTTTCTTTGAGCTAGCAGCAGTAAGGAGAAAATGCTGGAACTATTACTGGGAAGAAAAAGTCCGGTTATTCCTATAAACTGAGGTTTTTAAGGAGGAAGGAGCAGCAGCCAAGGTGCAAACAGCTCCCTGAAATCTGTGGGCATCCAGATTATCAGAAAAGGGCACAAGGAGTGTCTCTCTTTATTTAAAGGAGAGGAAAAGGAAATACCAAATAAAAGATTTTAGCCTCAGGAGTTTAACTGTGACTTTTGAAAAAACAAGAGGAAATCACCTTGCAAACTGCCTGTAAGGCACAAGAAAACAAGATAAGCAGCAACCAGCATAAATGTGTCAAGAGCAAGTCGAGTCAGGCTGAGCTGAATGTCTCTTACAATAGAAGAAAGAGGCCTCCGGCAAAGAGCAGCAGAAGACTCTGGGGTTCAGCTGAGCTCCTGACATGGCCTAATTCAACACCGGGGTAAAGCAAAACCTGTTAGATGGAAGTCTGACAAGGGATGCACAAAAGTGATTAAAAACATGGCCCAGATTTGGTCTCAGGAGTTCACTGCACAGAAATAGGGTAAGAACTAGGTGGGCTCTGCTCTTTGATTTCATTATCAGCCTCAATGAAGGAAGGATGAGGCATCTTGATTAAGCTACTGACCCCACTTGCATTGTAGAAGTATTGGGTGGAACACCCTTGGGTTTAAACCAAAGAAATGGGCTGGAATACACAGCACAAGGAAATCCAGGGAGGGCAAAAGCAGAGGAAGCACTACCAAGGGGGTTAAGTCATGGTTACGTCTGTGGCAGCCTTTTGCACCTCAAGAGAAGGGAACATGCTGCTGTCCTGCCAGGCTGGGAACATGCTAAACCCGCATACAGAGAGAGAGATTCAGATTAATATTAGAGCTTTTTTCTTCTCATATATCATGGAGTAATAAACCAGAGCAATGTAATAAATCAATATATTCCTCCTAGAATAAATCACCCAGAGAAGCTGTTAAGCCTCCTGATGTAGATTAACTGTAGCTGCAGTGAGGCTGGGGTGGGAGGATGGGCCCAAATCCCTCCCGGTGTTTCTCACTGCTGTGGATGACTTGCCCAGGACTCCCACGGATCTCCTGTAACCCTCTGGCTCACCTGGGCAGTGGCTCTATTATTTATGTGAGGTCATGAATCAACCCATCTCACTGAATGCATTGAGGGCTCAAACCAGAGGGATGTTTGCTGTTGGAGACAGGTAATGAGGTTTTTGAGCCCAGGATTATTGTGTTTCTCTGAGTCCTGTTTGCAGAGCTGACTTCCTTCATCAGAAATACAAGAGTACACAGAAGAGGAAGAGCCAGACCAGCCCTTCTATGAAGGTTATTTTCTAAATAATCAGCCAAGATCTACTTCACCTTTGGTGAACCTGAGAAAGAGAAGGGAATGAAGATTTACAGGATGGACAGGAAACTGGCTCCAGAGGCAATAAGACAAAACATCAGATTGGGTTGCTGCTGATGTTCTCCAAAGTACGTCAGTTTAAGAAAGGCCTTGGCACAGAGACTGGGATAATAGCTACAACACAGAGATGTTCTTGAGAAGAGAAGGGGCAAAAGCAGGATGAAATTCAGCAGAATAGAAGGTGGGACTGACTTCCTTCCATGCACTGCTTCGAGGAAAACAGCTGCGTTCCAACCGTTCTCCAGCAGAAGCGAGCCAGGAAAACCCTCCAGATCCTTGCCACCCACACAAAACAAGGGGTTGATGCAATGGAAAGAGTTGTTGAAGTTCGAAGAAATAAAGGCACCTGAAGGGAGGGCTGGTCATCACATTCCTCCCAGATACCCAGATCACAATCTCAACCTTTAAAAGTCTTTTTTGCATTCTTGAGTTCATCTCAGAGATATTTTCACATACTTGATCCTGCTGCCTTCTCTGAAATGGGTTACCCACAAGGTGGGTCAGGAAAACACGATTTATTCCATTCCTGCTGGAGAAACTTCCTGAATTATTAGCTTTGGATTTGCTAATTAGAGCCAAACCTTCAACTGTTTGCAAGGTAATTTCTCTGCCCTCACCCCAGGCAGCCCTTGCTCACCTCCCGCCTCCAGACGCCGGGGTACCCGGTCCTGCAGGACGCCAGCCTGCGCCGCACCTGCTTCACAGCTTTGCTGAGCTGCAGCCAGAGAGAAGGCAAAGAAAAGACAGGACAGGTTCAGCTGCACGGAGAGATCTCTCAATCAGTCTGCTCCAGCCAAGGCGCATGATCAAGGCAGCATAACTCAACACACCAGTTGTGTCTTTCAGAGGCAGGGGGTCTTTCAGAGGTGCCCCAAGGTGCTGAAATTCTGATCCAGGCAACTCATCTGCTCCCAAAACATGTTGCTGAGATGCCAGATCCCCAGTTTTCCTGCTTGGTATCCAGCCAGAAGAGACTTTCCACCCCAAGGTACTTTATGTGGAATGCATCCTATGGTGCTTCAACTGGAATAACTCCAGCTCCCAGGCGAGCACACAGGCTTTCTAAACCACCAAATGCACCATAAACATCACTATGAAAAAAAACCCCAAAACCCCAAAACAAACAAACAAAAAACAAAACAAAAACCCAAAAAAACAAAAAAACCACCCCAATTTAAACAATCCTGAAGGCAGGTTTTCCCAGATTTTGGTCTGCACAAGACAAGCTGCAATGAGCTGGCACCACCTAGTGCCATCTCTGCGCCAGGACACGGCTGGGAAAACACCGTGTCTGCGAGCAGCCAGACCAGTTCAGCCACAGCATTCTCACCGAGCCACCCAGCTGGATGCTCTGAGGAGCGCTGGGGAAGAGTACAACAACATTCAGGGTGACGACGAGAGCTAACATTTCATTCAATATCTAAACTCAAATATTAGGGATGTGCTGTGAAAGAAAGAAAAGAAACATTGCCTGTTCTCCATTTCAGACACTGAGGATCCAAGATGCCAAAGCAGCGATGGAAACCCAGGAGGGGCCGGGCTCACCTCAGCAGCTTGTTGCTGGAATGGCTCGCCATGCTTCTCTTCCGGCCGGGTTGGGCCAGAGCCAGCACCAGGCCCGCAGATGATGTGAGTGGGGACACTCTGGAACAGGCACGCATTCTTCCAGGGGGTCGAGTAGTGCATAGCAACACAGCTCTCCCTCTCCGCCTGCCAGGAAAAAGCCACATGGGATCTCCAACCATGACCCGGTGAGAAGTCAACTGTGGTTACATTTTACCACCCTTGGGTGAAATTTCTTGGGACGGAGGTTTTAGCTCTCCACAGTGAGTGAGTACAAAGAACTATCAGGCTCTTTGGGGCTGAGGGCATTTGCAGGCTTCCTGCTTGGAGCTGGCAGAATTAAATGAGGACATCCCCAGTCAGCCGTGGAAACAGCCCAAACATCCCAAGGATGGCCAAAGCCGGTGACATCTCACTGCATTCTCTTTTCTGCCAGTCAGATCCCGGCAAGTCTCCCCAACACTTGTTAGAGAGTAGAAAGGATTAAACATATTCATGGGATAATCCAAAACAAGCCCATGGGGGAAAAGGGAATGTGGAGACAGAGAGAAAATGTTGCTTGAAAATCATTCGGCAGCTCTGGAAAAGGGGTCAGAAAAGAGATAGCAGAAAAGCCGCTTTGCTTCAAATGCAGCCAGGAGACATCCACATCATTCCCAGCTCCTGCCTGGCTGTTTTTAAAACTCCAGGCAATTCCACAGAGAGCTCCAGGACTCTGTTCTGCTGTTGCCTGAGGGACCCAGCAACCTTTCCCTGGGGAGGCTTCAAACACCTCCAGCACCAGCCTGCTGTCTGATCAGCCTGTCATGGTGATCCAGCCTGCCGTCTGATCAGCCTGTCATGCTGATCCAGCCTGCCTGGACACTGTTTGCCACCACAGGGTCAGGAACCTCAGATTTTCTCTTTTTTTTTCTCATTAACACCTTGACTTAAGCTCTAGTATTTGGATTTTTCCCAATTTATGTTGAATGTTGGAAGAGTTTCTCCTAACAAAGCCTCACTTACTGCTTTGTAGCACTTCTGCAGCTCCTGCCTCTGGCGCATCCTAACCTGCCGGTTCACTCGCTGCCTCACCTCACCCTGGAATCTCCTCAGGCTGGCTGCCTTCTTCCGCTGCTGCTCTTCCAGCTCCTGCTCCACCTGGAATGCCGAAGCCTGGGAGAGGTGGAAGCAGATTTCAACAGGGTTTTGCTACATCATAGCATTAGAGCAGCTTGTATCCCTGTATCTCCTTTTCCCCCACCGGGAGCAATCAGGCAGACAAGCAGCACCCAGAGCACACTTCATGTTTCATTTCAAAATCTGTGGAATAAGAGCTTGCACAATATCTACTGGGTTTTTATGGGCTAGATTGAGTCTGTCTACAGATACAGAGCATGCTCACCTCTGCCTTTGCCTCTCTGCAACACACAAGGAAGGAAAGAGAAAGGAGACTCATGGAGCAGTTCCCAGCTCCTGCTCCCATGAAAAGATGCTCAAATATCCAAAGCCTGGATCCATAAGGAACAGGCCAGCCCCTCATCCTGTTAACACTCTGCAAGGATGGAATTGCATCACGGAAGCAGTTTACAGAGCACAGCACTGCTCCAGAATCCCTTTACCATCTGAAGTGAAAGATTAAGAGTAAATGACCTGGAAAACCCCAAAATCCCATTTTATTCTACTCACAATTCTGCCAAGCAACTCCGCAATGCCACCATGACTTAAATTGTAACAGTATTGCTCTCCTGGCTGCCTCCACAGCAAGAAAAACTGGAGACTGAAGGGATGGAGGAAAGGGGAGAGGCTGAAGATGAACTTGGAGCAGCAGGGTCAGCACAGCCCAACAAAACTCCAAGACGGGAAGAAATACGCACTGTTACGGATGAAACCAAGGCAGTGCTCCAGGGAACTGCCTAGGGCCAGCTCAGACACTGCCCAGCTCAGCAGCAACTCTGATGCATGAGGCATTACTATGAATTAATTAGAAGTGTATTAAATAAGCTCAGATAACCCTGGGCAGCTTCATTCACCCCTGCAAACCTCACATGGGGGGCCCCAGGAGCATCCAGGACCCCTGAAGCTGTCAGGAAAAGTTCAGCCTCCCCAGAAGTTTCATAGTGCCAAGATGGAAGTTCTGTGGAATACGGAGATGATTGATTTCCGTATATTACCTCAACCTTTCAGTATTTAAATTACAATATAGAAATAAATCATCTCAGAAGGGCAGGAGCTTCTGTAATGTTGAGACATTAATTACAGGGGACTGAACTCATCATCCAATATTAAAGAGCACTTTTAGTCCTCTTAGAATAACCCTCAAAGCAGAAATCCCTGAGATAAGCATCTATGAAGATTTCCTTAAGTGTTTCTAATGGGGCACAGTGAAGATTGGCTAAAGACCCTGAAACACTCAATTTAATTTTTTTTTTTGAATCAGCAACACAGAATAAAATCTCGACTCCCTGTCATCCTTTAGGGATGAGTGTGAAAGTGAGGAGCAGCACTGATTGCATTCCCCACCTGACTGGGTGCCTTAAATGATGCATAAAATTGATGCATTTCTCCTCAAAAAACACAGTTTATTGGAGGGGAATCAACTCAGAGAGATGTTGTGGGCTTATGCAAAGGGGAGGCCAGACTACACGGACATCACAGTGGCTTCTGACCCCACTAAACCACATGAGAAGAATTTATTATTTTTAGGAGCCATGTTCTTGTCTGCCTTCAGGCTGGGGAAAAGATCACTTTTGGCTCTGATTCCCCCTAGGGGTTTTACTGGCACATTGAGGAGTTAGAAATGCCCCAGCAGCTGGTGCCCTCAGCACACTCACAAAGGCTGGGCTTTGCTCCGGCTGCCCCGTCGCACTCTCCACCCAGACGACCACGGGGATCGCGGTCTCGTTCCTCTCGGCCACCATCCGCCAGCTGCACCGTGTGGGTCTCGCCTGGTGCCTCCTCAGGGGCTGCCCGGCCCCCGGGCACTGTTCCTTCGAGGGGGTCATCATCCCGGCACCGCCGTGGGCCTGGCCCTGGGGACAGGGAGCAGAGGTGAGAGTGTCTCCCCGGGCACTCCAACCTGCACCCTGCCCCATCTCCTGTCCCCCGTGCCCACCTCCCCTAAGCCATGGGGCACCCCAGTGCCCTCCCAGCTCTCCAGCCCCCGGGCACTGCACCTACAGCTCCCCACGCTGACCGGGGACCCCCAGTCCTTCGTGGTTGATTGCCCCCTACATCCCCTGCACCTCTCCCCATCACTGCACTCTCTCTCCCCACTGTTCCCCCAATTATCCAACTCCACGGCACCCCACCTCCAGCTCCCACCCACCCCCGAGGGCCCCCAAGTCTTCGCGGTCAAATCTCCCTGTACCCCCCACTCGNCTGCACCTTCATCCCCCATAACCCTCCTCTCCTCGCCTCTCTCGCGCTCCGCCCGCCCGAGCTCCCCAAGCCCCTCTGTGCTCCCTCAGGCTGCACCAACCGCCGCTTCCGCCTCCGCCGCCGCTTTGAATCCCAGCGCCGCTTCCGCCGACATGGCCACGCCCCCGGGCACGCCCCCGCGCAGGCCATCTAGGC
>VZRN01005827.1:1947828-1972069 GCA_013397935.1 Dasyornis broadbenti | reverse complement strand
CCGCCCAGTTCCATCCCTTGCTGTTCCGAGGCTTCTGGTTCGAGTCCCGCCTCCGGTGCAAAGGGAGGTGTGGACAAGCTGTCTGCCTCAGAGCATCCGCGGAACTGCCCCCTAAGCAGCCCTGGAACACCCCACACAGAGCATCCCCCTGAAAGTCGTTCCCAAATATCCTTATAGCGTCCCCCACTGCATCCCTGACTCCCTCCAAGTATCCCCTTACATCTCCACACAGCATCCCCACAAAGGCCCCCTCAAAGCATCTCCCTAGAGTGTGACCTCAAAGCATCTGCCTCACGAGCCTGTCACCCTTAATATCTCCCCAAAACTTCCTCAAAGCCTCTTTCTGTAGCATCACCCAAATCCCTGTAGCATCTCTCTGTAGTGTCCTCCCCAAAAGTCCCCCAAACCTGTCCCTTTACCATCTCCCCATAACGTGTCTCCCCTAAAGCATCTCCCACCCTCTGGGACAGGATGCTTGGAGGCATCGAACCCTTTTTGGGGGCCAGGAAGCCTCCGGGGCGGTGGGCGGTGCCTCACCGGGGTGATGAGCTTGGCAGGTCTGGGCGGACGGGGGGTGGGAAATGGCTCCGGGCATCCTGCCTCACATCCCGCTGCCCTATTCAGCGATGCCGGGGAACTAGCGCTAATTGGCACGGAGTTGGAATGAAGCCTGGATGCCACCGGGCTTCGTTTTAGAGTCTGGGAAGAGGCAAAAAAAGGAGGGTGAGGGAGACTCCTTTGAGGTGGGGGTTCAACTTTGCAAAATACCCCTCAAAAAGAAAACCCCAGCTTAATGGGATGTTCAGAGCCCAAAATCCCATTGGATTGTCCGTGGAGGGGATGGCAAACTTTAGTTGGGCTCGATGGGGTGATGCCCCCGACCTCAAGTGTATCCCCGGGACTGGGAGAACATGGAACTGGGGGTCTGTAACGGGGGAAAAATTGCAAATCTGAGTGTTTTTTCCTCAAATAAATGTCAGCTCGAGGCCCCTGGGGAGGCGAAAGCCACCAGGACACAGGGCTCTATTGAGAAACGAAAGAACAAAAAAAAAAAAAATCAGCCGGGCGAAGCGCCAAGCCGGGAGCTTCGAGGGACGTGCCCAGAGTGGGGAAGCGGAGCAATTCGGGGGGCGAGCCTGCCTGAAATGTGGGGAGCGCCGGCCGCCCCGCGGGGCCACCCCGCTCCCCCCTGCTTGCTGCCGGTGACCTGGCTTCTGGCGCTGCATGCAGGTAGGGAGTTTTCCCATTTTTCCGCGGTTTTCCCATTTTTCCATGGGTCTTGGGGGTATCCAGATGGAGGATGAGGGCCGGGGGGGTGATGAGGGTGGTGATACCCTATGGGGGGAGTTGGAGGGAGGACTATTGTGCTGTCGAGCGTACCCTCTGCTTGGTATTTGGAAAAAAAAGCGGTAAAAATAGGAACAAAAACTGGGGAAAACATTTTTTTGGAGCCAAGCAGCTCCTGATGTGGGGGAGGATTTCTCACCGCCCCCACCCTGAGCTTGTCCCCAGTTTTTTGTCTTCCCCGAACCTCCTTTTTTCCTAGTTTTTCAACATCTCCAAATCTTTTCTCTTACCCATCCTTCAGCTTCCCTTAAAAACTCATTTTTCACCCCATTTCTAGGCTTGCCTCATCCCACTCCAACCCTGGTTTTCTCCATAATTTACTCCCTAAATTCTCACATTTTGGAGATCAATGAGCCCCAAACTGCCTCATCCCAGGTCTGACAACACAGAAAATCACCTGCAACAATTTTGTTCCATTTTACCAAAGTCTGCACCCAAAAGCAGTCCTGGGGAGGCCCCATTCCCCTTCAGATGAGGAGGATGGATGCAAAACAAAACTGGAGTTCTTTGCTGGCTTTGATTTAGACCCTAAAAAACAGCCACAGCTGTGGCCAGGGCACCCCAAAAATGCTGCAGTGCTTTTTTTTTTTTTTTTTTTAAATAGGGATTTATGCCACGAGATGGTGTGAAAATGAGGATTTTTGGTGGGCTTTTTTCAACAAAAGCCATTGAAAAGGGCTGGGATATCTCCTTCCCCAAGCCAAGGATGCTGTAGCAAAAGGGAATGTTTCCTGATTTATTAATGAAGTCCCAAATTTTTTACCCAGAGTGGAGGGAAAATTAGGAATCGGGTTAAAAAGGGGGAAGAAACAGTTAAAGAGCACAGGGAGGGGGCAAAGATGTATTAAAGGCCACATCTCCATCCCATGCCTTGGTCTTCCCTGTGGGGGGGTCCCCTAAATTTGGCAAGTCGGGGCATGATTACGGAGCTGAGCGCGGCGCTGCCGGGCAGGATGGACGGATGGACGCTGCATACCAATAGGTCCCATGACTTTTCAGACTTGTTTAAGGCCTTTCTTACTCCCGCTTCACCCTGCCCAGCTGGTTTTCCCACTCTCCCCTCCTTTTCAATATGGGGTTTGTTCACTGTCAGATGATGGTATCCATATGGGGGGTTCATGGATGGGACCTCTGGGATGTCAAGAGGGGGATGCTAAGGTCTTTTGGGGAGAGAGAATATTTTGGGGAGTCCCCTCCCCCAAAACATCATGTTTCTGCACTCTTTCCCTGCCTTTTTTGGCTTAAAACCAGTGATGAGGAGCGATGCACGTGCACCAACTCCTGTGATGCAGTTTTGCATCTGAGGGGGCTTTGTCTGGACAGGAGCATCCAATGGGGGATGGGGGTGGGTACAAAATCCTTCCCCCACCATTTCTGGGGGAATTCAGGCATCTTTGCAAAGCATTACATGGATTTGAGCACTGGCGTCTCTCGGTCCCCAGGCAGCTTTTGCAGGGCAATGATGCGTCTTTGCCAAGGGTTGCCTTGACCTGCGTCAAACCCCCTGCATTTTTGGGAGTGATGTGTGTATTTTTGAGAAGGGTTGCATCAACCAGGCTGCAGGAGCACTTCCCCTCCATTTTTGGGGGTAATAGATGAATTTCTGCACAGGCTTGCATCGACCCATCTGCAGGAGAGCTCCTGCCCAAGCCCTGCACATTTTGGGGGCAGCACATGGATTTTTGCAGAGCATTGCATTAACCCAGCAACAGGAGGTCTCCCATCCACACCCCCTCCTTGCATTTTTGGGGTGATGCATGCAGTTTTGTAAAGGGTTGGTTACATTGGCCTGACTGCAGGAGCACTCCCACCCCCAATGCAGCTTTCGGGGGTGATACTGCATCTTCGCAGAGGGTTGCATGGACCCACCTCCCATGCCCAAAGCAATTTTGGGGGTGATTCTTTGAGTTTTACAACATGTTGCATTGATCTGGGTGCAGGAAGGTTCCTACCCCTCAATCACTTTTGGGGTCACGGGTGCGTCTTTGCAAAGGTTATGGAACCAAGCTGGGCACTTTGTGGATGCTTAGCACAGCTCCAGATTGGGGTTTCCCTGTTTTCTCTATGCTCGGCACCCCACTGTCTCTCCCCACCCCAAGGTCTGCTGGCAGGGGTGAACATCACCAGCCCCACGCCACTGGTCCGTGGCACGGCGGGCAAAGCTGCGCTGCTGTCAGTGCGCTACGCCAGCGCCAGCGCTGACAAGCCAGTGGTCAAGTGGCAGTTGAAGCGGGACAAACCTGTCACCGTTGTCCAGTCCATTGGCACCGAGATCATTGGCAACCTACGGCCCGACTACCGCGACCGTATCCGGGTGCTGGAGAACGGCTCGCTGCTCATCAGCCCCTTGCAGCTGGCTGATGAAGGCGCTTACGAGGTGGAGGTGTCCATCACCGACGACACTTTCACCGGCGAGAAGACCATCAACCTCACTGTGGACAGTAAGAGCAAGAAGGACATCCAGTGGAGACTGGGTTATCCATGGGGTGTCTTCCCTGACCACATTTTGGGAGGGCTTTCTCCAACTGGGAGGTGGTTTGGGGGGTTTCAACCACCCTATGCAGCCAAGCTGGTGGGGTTGTGATGTCTCTCGTCCTGTCCACTGAGCCCATCTGTCCCCTGAGACATGGCTTCACCATGGTTCCCCTACTCACCCACAGTTCCAATCTCAAAGCCGCAAGTGCTGGTGGCCTCCTCGACGGTGCTGGAGCTCAGTGAGTTCTTCACCCTCAACTGCTCACACGAGAATGGCACCAAACCCACCTATACCTGGCTGAAGGATGGGAGGCCGCTGAGCAATGACTCCCGCCTGCTCCTCTCCCCTGATCAGAAGATCCTCACCATCACCCGTGTTCTCATGGCTGACGATGACGTCTACAGTTGCCTGGTAGAAAACCCCATCAGCCATGGCCGCAGCGTCCCTGTGAAGCTCACTGTTTACCGTAAGCCACCCCTTCTCCCCTCCTGCACTCCCAGGGTTGGCCATCTCTTGCAGATGCTTACAGCTAAAATTTTTGGGGGGTTGTCCCCCCTCATTCCTCTCCTCCAGGCCGGAGCTCTCTCTACATCATCCTGTCCACGGGCGGAATCTTCCTTCTTGTCACCCTGGTGACAGTTTGTGCCTGCTGGAAACCCTCCAAGAAGTATGGGTGGGGATAATATGGGAGACAAAGGGAATTGTCCCATCTTGTCCGATCCTGTCTTGTACCATCCCATTTTGTCCCATTTCATCTCTTCCCATCCTGTCTTATCATGTCCCATATCATCCTATCTCATCTCACCTCACCTCACCTCACTTCATCTCATCTCATCTCATCTCGTCTCGTCTCGTCTCGTCTCGTGTCGTCTCGTCTCGTCTCATCTCATCTCATCTCATCTCCACACATCCTACCCCATGCCATGCCCTGCCGTCCCATCCCACCTCATCCCATCCTTTCTCATCCCACCTTAATCCATCTCTCCTGTCCTATTCTATTTTATTCTATTCTACCATGTCATCTCATTCCATCCCATCTTGTCCTATCTTGTCCCATCCCATCCCACCTCTCCCTCCCTGTAGTACTGAGTCCTTCCCTGGATGAGCCACAAGCAGTCCCCCCATTGCCTCTTATATGACGCCAGTGCTGCCCCATCCCCTATCCCTTTCCAGGGAGAAGCGACAAGCAGAGACGCAACCAACTTCTGACTACGCTGAGCAGGACGAGGAGCGCCTAAAGCACGAGGGTGAGTGCCAGCCTCAGCGTGGACAGTGGGTTGGGGGAACACCCATGCTGAGCAGCACCTTGCTTCCATGCAGCCGAAGGCATCCCACGGAGCGGCGAGCATGAGCGCAAGAATCCAGTGGCCTTGTACATCCTTAAAGATAAGGTGAGACCCAGTAGCGCCAGTAGTGCACCAGTACAGGGTCTCACATATCTCCCACGTTTTTCTACTCTTGGCTTTTGGCAGGACTCACCGGAGGCGGAGGAGGATTCGTTGCCTGAACCCCGCAGCACAGTTGAACCAGGTTACACCAGCTCGCCAGTACCAGCAGCCGGTCGCTCACCAGGGCCAGTGGGGCGTTCAACTCGCCGTTACCATCGCTCACCAGCTCGCTCACCCGCCTCGACGCGGACCCACAGGTCACCACCAGGTTCGCCGGCGCGTTCCCGCGGCGCTCCGAGGCTGCTGCGGACTGCCGGTGTCCATGTCATTCGGGAGCAGGAGGAGGCCAACGCTGTGGAGATCAGTGCCTGAGCAGGAGAGACTGTGCACGCTTTGGTGGCAACATGCAAGCGAGCAGGGACACCAGCACAGCCACACTGCTGCCACCAAGCAAGCGGGGACACCAGCACAGCCCTGCCCCCACCACCGGGCATCATTCCGCTTGGTGTAAAGTCACTAATTTCCTATTGATCCCACCCAGAGCTCCCCTCTTCCGTCCCCCATCTTCCTGGGGCATCGCTTTAACGGCTTTCTTGCCGGGACAAGTGTGCAGGGAGGGTGCAAGAAGCACATGTGTGAGCAGAGAGAACATGCAAGCAGTGCACAGAGAGCGCGTGCCAGAGGATGTGCATGGAGCATGCAGCGAGAGCATGCAAGCACTGCACAGGGAAAGCAAGCATGGAGCGTGCAGGAGGGCACATGGAGTGTGCGCACAGGGTGCATGGGGGCAGGCACAAAGGTGTACAGCAAGTGTGCACGCAGTGTGCAGAGAGGGTGCACAGAGCATGCAAGAGAACATGTGGAGCCCATGCACAGAGCGTGCAGCTAAGACTGCACAGAGTGTGCACAGAGCATGTACGGAGTGTGCAGTGTCCATTGAACTGTATGGCCTTTGTGAGCATGCCAGCGATAGGTGTGTGTGCTCCAAGCCTGCACAGAGTGTGCAGAGTGTCTGTGCAGAGTGTGCACGGAGCATGCAGAGTGAGTGTGCACGCAGGATTTGCATGGGACATGCACGCAGCATGTGGCGAGTGTGCAAAGAGCGTGAGCAGAGTGGGTGTGTGCTTGCACGAAGCACACACCAAGCGAGTGTGGCGGATATGGAAAGAGTGTGCACAAAGAGAGCAGCTGAGTGTGCTCAGAGTATGCATAAGAGTGAATCTGCAGTGTTGGCACAGTATTGGCACAGTGTTGGCGTGGAGCCTGCAGTGAGTGTGCAGAGTGCGTGTGCGGTGCTTGCACAGAGTGTGTGGTGCATGTGGAAAGAGTGTGCACAAAGCAGCTGAGTGTGCTCGGAGCATGCATGCACACACAGGGAGCACACACACTGCACGCCCAGTGATGGTGTGTGTACACACGTGTGTAAGAGTACGGTGCCCACCCGCTGTGGCACACCCCCCATGCATGGGACACGCGCTGGCACACAAGCTTGCCCAAGGGCACACATGCATCAGGCAGTCTAAACAGGGGGCTCCCTCCTGGCCCCCAGCTCCCCAGCTGCAATGTCCCCTAAACATGGGCTGGAAGCCCTGGCCCAAGCATTGCCCCTTTGCCATGGTAGGATTTTCTGTGAAAATCCCGTGGTTTTGGGGTGCACAGCACTGTCTCTCCCCCAGGCCTTTCACGGGAAATAGGTTTAGGATCAAAAGCAGAGAGCAACTGGCCAAGCGAGCCGGGCCCTGGGGCACCCAGGGTGGGTGCCAGGGCACCCCAGAGTGCTCGGGGTGCACTACTAACCAATAAACTAAACGTACTACCCATCTGGTGGTGGCACCCCTGGATGTCTTTGTGGGACAGGGGCCCCCAGGGTAGGGGGGGGACACATGGGAGGTGAGTGACAGCTAAGACAACGCAAACCCGATGCACCTGGCTGGCACTCAAACTGGCACTTGAAGTGCTTGGGAGACCTTGGACTGTTCCCTCTGGTACCTACTGATGGTGTCCTCAGCTGAGAGCCCATTTCTTCTTAATTTGCCTTCCTGTGAACATGGCGAAGGAAGAGGGGAGTTTATTCTGACTAATTAAATTCATTAACCGCTGGTGTTCCCCACTCCACTGTCTCCGGGTGCTGCCAGTGCCACCATGGCTGGGTGCTCCCACTGCCACAGGATGGCTGAGCTGTTTGTGCTCACCATCACCTTCCCCCCGCTTCGGCATTTCCTGGCTCCCACATCCGGCTATTGTACCCCCCCCATCCGGAGCCGGATCCAGCCCCGGTGCTGGCAGGGAGGAACCGGGATTTCAGGAGGAAACGGGAAGGCTGGCCAGTGCCGGCATGGCGGGCGGCTGGGAGACAGCACTGGGCCTGGGGCTCTGCCTCGCCACCCTGCACCGCGGAGGTGAGTGCAGCCCACAGGGGCCAAAATCCACTTAACTCTGACCCCTTCCCTATCCCGGAATTGAGACCATGCCCACTTGGGGCACCCATTGGCATCCCCCCGCCTCCTTGTCACCCTACAGGATGCCGCCTTCCCAGTGTGGCCACAGCTCCCCAACCTCCACCTGGTAAGGAGAGCTGCTGGGGGGTAATGCAGGTGCTGAGACCCCAGAAAATCCTGATCCCTCACCCACGATGTGCCCTCCCCACCACAGTGCTGCGGGACAATTTCCGCCTGCAGCCAGGTGATTTGGTGACCACAGCGGGGCAAGCATTGGAGTTGGATTGTGTCCCCCCCTTGGGGTACCCCGAACCCTACATTACCTGGAAGAAGGATGGGGTGACCTTGGACTTGGGAGGTGACAGGTACGTGGTCACCAATGGGAAGTTGCAGGTGGCATCGGCGCAACGGAGCGACTCCGGTCTCTACATTTGTGTGGCAGCCAATGCGGCAGGCAAGAGGGAGAGCCGGGGTGCCCGCGTTTCTGTTCTGGGTAAGCCAAAGGTCTCCCACGGGTGGTGGGCACATCACACCCAGCCATGGTGTCATGTCCTTGATGTCACCCTGCAGAGAAGCCAACCATCGTACAGAACACGAGTGACGCCGTGGCGGTGGCTGGCAGCACTGTGGACCTGGGTTGCAGCACCCGAGGTGACCCAGCACCACAGGTGCAGTGGCACAAGGAGCATGGAGACCTGCCCTGGGGCAGGTAGGTGGTGGCAGGGGGGAGGTGCCCCATCCCTAGCGTGGGGATGAGGCTGATGGAGAGCTGGTGACCCACAGGCACGAGGTGGACCAGGAACACACTTTGCGCCTCTATGCCGTGACGTCCGCTGATGCCGGCACATATGTGTGTACAGCACAGAGCCAGCTGGGCACTGCCGCTGCCACCACCTTCCTCCATGTGCAGGGTCAGTGGTGGGACCTCTGGGGCCTCCACCATCACAGGCACCTAGGGCCATCTTGGGGTTTATGCAAGGGGATCCATCTTACATGGTCCATCTGACGGGGTTCATCCAAGGGGAGTCTGTCCATGGGGGTCCATCCCAGACATGCATCATCCATCAAATAAAGGTCCGTCCTGCTAAATCATTTAAGGGGATCCATCAAAGGGGGCACTTCCAATGGTAGGTCTATCTAAATGCATCCATCCAACAGGATCCATCCAAGGGTTCCATCAAAGCAGGTCCATGTAAGGGGATGCATTTAAGGAAATGCATCGAGGTGGGAGTCCACCCAAGGGGATTCATCCGAGTGCACCCATCAAAAAGGGGATCCAGCCAACCTGGTTCCTCCAAGAGGGTCCACTTAAGGGGGTCTGTGCAAGGTACAAGTACATTAACGGGGGATTGAACAAGAGATATCCTCCCAAAGGGTCCATCTAAGGTGGACATATCCCAGGGGTGTATCATGGGGACCCATCCAATGTCCCTAAGGGCAACACATAAAAGGGGGCCCATCCAAGAGGGATCCATGCAAGAGGTGTCCATCCAAGACAGACCTACCAAAGAGTGTCTGTCCAAAAGGGTCCATTTGATTGGGTCCATCCAGGTAGACATCAGGATCTCCGTGTACAGGTATCTGAGGTGGGTGTCTGGGCGGGTGCCAGGGGACGTTGGTCATGCCTGATGCTGTCATTAGCCTTCTTCTGCCTCACAGACCAGCTGGCAACAGGCCAGCAGGAGACAGTACCACGGGACCTGCTGGCTGTACGGCTGCACCTGGACAACGGCACTGCGCTGCCCACTGCTGCTGTCCAGCTCCGCTGGCAGGTTGGTGTGATGCTCAGCTGTCCCCAGTGGAGGGGTGGGATGGGACACATCCCCATGTCCCCCCATTACTTGGAATCCTTCCTATCCCCTTCAGATGCTGATGCCAGTGCCAGTTCCTGTGGGCTACATGGTGCTGTACCGCAGCCTGCTCCCAGTCACCACCTCCTGGGTCCAACATGATGCAGGCAGGGAGCTCAGCGCCATCATCCCTGCGCTCCACAGGGGCTACAAATACGAGTTCAAGGTCCGACCCTACACTGGAGGGACCCAGGGCTCAGACAGCAACACCAGGCACCTCTGGATACCTGAGGAAGGTGCGTCGTGTGTCCTCTGGAATGCCCGGGTGGAAGACGGGGAGGTCGGTTGGGGGTCCCAGGGATCTCCGCATCATTGTCCCAGCAGTGCCTAGTGCAGCGCCCCAGCGCATCACCATCAGCCAGGCTGAGACAGGGAACGGCACCGTGGTTGTGAGCTGGGATCCACCTCCTCCTGAAGCCCACAATGGCATCATCCAGGGCTACCAGGTTTGGGATAATGGGGAGAGGGGACAGGCCTGGGGTCGTCTGGCCAAGGAGGGTGAATCCAAGGGGATCCATCTGAAAAGGGAGCCTGTCAAAGGTGGGGGTCTCTCCAAGGGGGGAACCATCCAAGGAGTCTATCCAGGAGCGATTTCACCATGGGAGTTCTTCCGAAAGGGCCAGACAAGGTCAAGATCCATCCCAGGGCATCCAAGGGAGTTCATCCAAAGGAGTCCAGCCTAGGGGATTCATCCAAGGGGGTCCATCCAAAGGGGGATTCATCAATGGGGGTCCATCCAAGGGGCATTCACCCAAGGAGGCCCATCCTAGGGGCGTGCAAGGGAGCCCATCCAGAGGTGTCCCTCCAAAGGGGAGTCCATCAAGGAGATTCATCTAAGGGGACCCATCCAAGTGAATCTATCCAAGAGGGATCCATCAATGGGAGTCTGTCAAGGAATGTTCATCCAAGAGGGTCTATCCACAGGGGGTCCATTAAAGGGGGGTCATCAAGGCTAATCATCCAAGGAGACACATCCTTTTGGTGCCTGCCAGGTCTGGTCAATGGGTGAAGGCTGGCAGCACCACACCAACAGGACGGTGTACGGAGCCACCCACAGCCTGGAAACCCTCCTCCCACACCCCGGGGCCGAATTCTGTGTCCAGGTGGCAGCTTTCAACAGCGCAGGGCTGGGGATTCCCAGCAATGCCACCTGTGGTGTCCTGGGTAGGCAATGGAGAGCAAGGGGGACTATGGGTGGGGGTCAAGGTGGCAACATGAAGTGACACTGATGGCACCCTTGTAGGGCTGACAGCAGGGAGCAGCGGGGTGGTCCGGGCACTGCAGCAGCCTGCTGTCATCGCAGCCGCTGGTTCTATGCTCTGGTTGGCCTTACTCGCCCTACTTCTCCTCCTCTGCCAACGCCATGCTAGCCAGGACACTGCAGCTCGCCACAGGTGAGAGGCCGTGGGGCGGGGGACACAGAAGATCCCTGGTGTGGTGGGGATTGATGCACTGACAGCACCCCTTGCCCTGCAGGCTGGTGGCCGGTGACTCTCCATGGCTTGGTGGTCCCTGGAAACCCAGCTGTGCCCCACAAAACCTCAGCAGCAGCAGCAGCCTCAGCAGCCGACTCCTGGGCAGTGACAGCAGGGACCCCCATCCCTCCAGTGAGCCCTACGGGACTCCACCCCTCCAGTGAACACTAGGGTTGGGACTCCCACCTAGTGCCGCAGAGCCCCCACTCTCTGCCATGGAATCCCCACAAAGGGTGTTCTGGGCCCCCCACCAGAACTGTGGGACCCCTGTACATCCTGTGTGATGCCACTGGATCCCCACCCAGTTCCAGGGGACCCTGGCCTGCTGCAACAAGACCCTCAACCCAGGCCTAGGACCCTCACAGAGTGCTATGGGACCACCAAAGTGTACCCAAGTCCCTCACCCTTTGCCTGGGACCCCTAGTGCTGTGAGACCCCCGCCTTTGTGCTCCCCATTGCCGATCTGGAGGGCAGCAAGGACTTGAGGACACACAGACCCAAGGACAGAGGGGACAGGGGACACATGGCCCCATGGGTGCCCTGACCTCTCTTACTCCTCCAGCCCTGTCCTTGGAGTCGCCGAGCCTTGGCCCCTCCACGCCCCTCAACCACAGCAGCCTCCGTGGAGGACACTCACCACCCCTCAGGGACATGGGGCGCTGTATTGGGGGGCACCCCGGGGTGCACACCTCACCCAGCACCCCAAACCCAGCACTCTGGGAGCGTGCTCACAAGAGAGGTGGGTGTGGGGGACATGAGGGGGGACGTGGGGGACACCAGGGTAATGGCCCATGGCTGTGTGTCCTTCATCCCCCATGCAGAGCTGCATCAAGTGCACAGCACCCCGGTGCTCGTAGCTGGTCTCAGCCACGTCCCTGTCACTGGAAGCGGAGGCGAATGGGGGACAGATTTTGGGCTGGCAACCAGGCAGCCTCAGCAAAGGGGACATGAGGGTGACACCGTCGCTGCCATGATGGACAGGAGGGACCTGCGGCTACCAGTCTTCAGCTCTCCAAAACCACATCAGGGCAGTACTTCACTGGCCTCCAGTGTAACCAGGTCACTGGTGACACCCCCGAGGCCACCCCATGCCTGGCACCCGCCTGTGACACGGTGAGTCTGGGTGTCCCCATCCAGATGGGTGCTCTGCAACCCAACCCTTTGCTGCAAAACCCAGAGTGTCCCTTGCTCCTGCAGGTCCCCAGCCTCCATGTGCCCCAGGGACCCATCTCTGGTCACCAGGCAGCCCAAGGACATATCCCCAGTCTCTGGGATCCCCAGGGACACATCTCCAGTTGTGCGATGCCCCAGGGACACATCCCCAATCCCTGAGAGCCCCAGAGGTGTGCCACTGGCCACCAGGAGCCCTAGGGACATGTCCCTGGTCACTGAGCACCTCAAGGACATGTTCCTGGCCAGCAGGCAACCTAAGGATCTGTCCTCAGTCCCCAGTACCCCCAGGGACATGTCACCAGCCACCAGACACCACAAGGACCCATCACCAGCAACCAAGCACCAGAGGGTCACAGTCTCCACCACCAGGCACCCTGAGGACACCTCCCTGGTCACCAGGTGCCCCAGAGACCCATTACCAGTGACCAAGTGCCACAGGGTCATGTCACTGTCCACCAGGCATCCCAAGGACATGTCCCCAGGCAGCAGGCACCCGAAGGACACGTCCCCAGGCATGAGGCTTCCCAAGGAGATGTCACCAGGCACTAGGGACTGCAGGGACAAGTTCCTGGTCTCCAGGTACGCCAAGGACATGTCCCCAGACAACAAGTATCCCAGGGAACCATCACTGGTGAGCATGCACCCAAGGCAAGTGTTCCTGTGCAGCAGGTGTCCTGAAAACCTGTCACCACCCTTGAGGCATCCCAATGACACATTGCCAGCCACTGGGCACCCCAGGGACACATTCACAGTCACCAGGCACCCTGAGGAGATGTCACCAGTCTCCAAGCACCACAGGGACAAGTTCTTGGGCACCAGGTACTCCAAGGTCATGTCTCATGCCACCAGGAACCCCTGGGACCCATCACTGGTGACCATGCACACAAGGGACGTGTCCCTGTGCAGCAGGTACCCTGAAAACCTGTCACCAGCAATAAGACATCCCAAGGACACATCTCCAGCCACCAAGTATCCCAGAGACATATTCCCAGGCACCAGGCATCCCGAAGAGGTATCCCCAGCCAGTGGTCACAAGAAGGACGCGTTCTTGGGCACCAGGTACCTCAAGGACACGTCCCCGGCCACTGGGCGCTTCTCGCCACCTTTCAGCGACACGGTCCTCACACAACAGCAGGTGGCTGAGGTCCTGGAGATGGACCAGGACATTACCTGCTGCAGGTATTCCCCATCCCCTTGGGACCCTCCCGTGATCTTAGCATCCCCTGGTGCCAGCGCTGTCCCCACTGTGTTCCCCACAGACCCCTGGCACCAACCACACCACAGTCCTTCTCCCCACTGCACACCTATGGCTATATCTATGGGCCACCAGCCTCTGAGCTAGGTGAGGAGGAGGAGGAGGAAGAAGAGGACAAAGAAGAAGAGGAGGAGGAGGAGCGTACAGCAACGAGGGGTTCGCCAGGAGGGTCCCTGCTGAATGGCTGGGGGTCTGTCTCAGAGGACAACTTTGCCAGTGCCCGCTGCAGCTTGGTGAGCTCCTGCGACGGCTCCTTCCTTCTGGATGCCAGCTTTGCCCGGGCACTGGCTGTGGCTGTTGATGGCCTCTGCTACAGCCTTGAGGACACTGATGGGGCCTATGGTGGTGAGTGAAGGGTCCCTGGACTCCGTCTCTGACCCTGAGCATCGTCACCTCCTAGAGGAAGGTGGCTCCAGCATGACACCATGATGATGCCACCATCTCTTGCCTTCTCCCCTGCAGGTCCCTCACCACCACCATCACCCTTGGAGCAGGTCTTCCAACCTGGGGTCCTCACCACTACCTGGGACTGGTGGACAGTGCTGGAGGGCCCACAAAGAACTGGGACAGAGGTAGCCATGAACGGTAGCTCGCAGAATGGTGAGTAGTGCCCCAATGCCAGGGTGGTGGGCACTGGGAATGGTGAGGAGTGTCATCTGTTGCAGGGTCTTGGAAAATGTTTCCTTTTCTTTCCAGGTGGCCAGCGGTCGGGGACTGGCAGCCCCTGGGCCAGGGAAGGTGGGGAGATGGGGGCAGCAGGGACAGGAGCATGGCAGTCCCCAGGGCACGGGGCACAGCAAGGCCAGAAACCCCTTGGCTCAGTTGAAATCCAGCTTTATTAGGCAGTTCCCCAAACAGGGGCTCTTTACTAGGAAAAGCCACCCACAAAGGGTGGGTGGCACCAAGGTGGGTGGGTGTCCCTCCTTATTCAGCGTTCTTGTCCTTCCCAAGTGCCCTCCTTCTTCCACTGCTCCCATCCCCCCTCAGTGACCCCATCCCTTCCCAAAATCTTCATTCCTCCCCAACATCGTCATCCTCCCCAAGAGCCTGCATCCCCTCTAAGTGTCCTTGTCTTCCACAGTGTCCTCCTCCTTCCCAAGCATCCTCATCCCCCCTAACTATCCTCATCCAGCCAAGCACTGTTGTCGACTCCAACTGTCCTTGTCTTTCCCTAGGGTTGTTGACCCCTGACCATCCCCATCCCCGCTGACCATTCCCATTCCTTCCAACTGTTCATGTCCTTCCTCAGCATCCTTGTCCCACTTTGACCATCCTTGTCTCTCCCAAGTGTTCTCATCCTTCCCAAGCCATGTGAGTGGCCTTGTGGTCCCTCTGAGTCTCCTTGTCCCTCCCAATCATCCTCATTCCCAGGGTTCTCGGCCCTCCTGAGTGTCCTCATCCTTCATCAATTGTTTTGTCCCCCATGTTTTGCCAAGTGTACCTGTCCTTCTTCACTGTCCTCATACCCCTGCAACCATCCTCCTTGTCTCTTACTACTGTCCTTGTCCCTCCCAAGCAATCTTGTTTTTCCCAAGTGTCCTTTTTCCCCCCAGCAATCCTCAGCCCCTGGAAATCCTCGTTCTTCTTCCATGTCCTCTTCCCTCCAGGCATCCTTGTCTCCTAGTCTTCCTTGTCCCTCACCAGCACCCTCATCCATGTGCAGTGTCCTTGTCCCTCCCATGTAATCTTGTCCCCCCAACTGTCCCCATCCCTTTCAACCACCTCATCCTTCCCAGACATCCTTGTCCTTTGGCAGTATCCGTGTTCCTACCAACTGTCCTTGTCTCGAGGATTCTTGCCCCACTTAAGCATCCTCCTCGTCCTTCTTCAGCATCCTCATCCCTCTCCAGCATTCTCATCTCTCCCAACTGTTTCTGTCCCCAGGGTTCTTGTTCTTCCCTGAACATCTTCCTTGTCCCTGCTGAGCATCCTTGTCCCTCCCCAGGGTCCTCCTCCCTTGTGACTGCCCTTGCCTTCCCCCAAGCATCCCTGTCCCCCCTCACGCTGATGCCCACTGGCTGCAAGTTCTGTGAGACCCTATTTCCATTCAGAAATTAAAGAACATCCCTCCATGACCCCTGTGTTCCCATCCCCATGTCCCCAACTCTGTCAGCGACTCGCCCTCCCTTTATCGCTTCTCCTGCGACGGGCAGGGAAATGGGGCCGCTGGGCGCCGGCAGTGGCCGGTCCCTTCGCCGCGGTCCCCCGGTGTCCTGCTGCGCCCAGAGCCGTGGCCGCGGGAGCTTGTGGAGCCACGGGACGAGATGCTGCCTGTGGTGGCGCAGCTGCCAGACACCTGCCCACGGGGCAGGCACGAGGGTCTGCTGTAGGGAATGACCTCATCTGCAGGGCATGGGACAAGGTTGGGGTTCTCCAGTGACACCCCCAACCCTTTTGTCGCACAGTCAGTGGCTCTGGCTTACCGCCGCGGGGCAGGTGATGGGTGACCCTGCGCTCAGCCCCGCTTGGCTCCAGCTCCGGAGAGGGCCCGGGGGTCTCGCCTGGCGGCGGCAAAGGCGGCGGCGGTAGCTCTGTGGCAGAGAAGGAGGAGAGGGCTGAGCTCCCCTCAGCCCCCTGAACTCCCTGTTTTTCCCTCCCACTCACCTCCCATCTGCTTTTCCCGGCGGTAGCGGCTGCATTTGGGCTTCAGGCGACTTTTGGAGATCACCCCGCGGGATTTCCCTGGAGCGGGGAGGGATCGCGGCGTCAGTCCCTGCAACACCCATTGAGGCCCCCACCCACCCAAGCTGACCCTTCAGGGCTCACCTGTGCCAGGAGGGCAGCGGGCTCGGGGTGGGTGGCCCTCGCTGGCATCAGGAGTCACTGAGAGACTGGGTGCCTGTGGGGGGGTGCTGACGCCATGGAGGGGTCTCCTGGCAAAGAGGGTGTGGAGTGAAACCAAAGGGTGGAGAGACTTGGGTGGGGGCTCAGTGGCCACCACAGTGCAGGCACAGGCCCTCTAGAGCTGTGCCAGAGCCAGGAGAAGCCACGTGGTATTGTCACAGCTGAATGGCACTGGTGTAGGTGGGCTGAAGCATCACAGTGGGATAGAAGAGCCGCAGCTGGATCACAGCCACAGAGCTGGGCTGGCAAAGGGGAGGTGGATGAGAGCAGCAGCACAGCTAGGGTGGAAGACCACAGCCTGGCAATGGTGTGGCTGGCCTGCAATGGCACATCTGGAGCACAGCTAGACAGCAGCTGCTCAGCTGGATTACAACCACACAGCTGGATCATGGCACAGCTGGATTACAGTGGCACACCTGGATCACCACACATCTGGATTGCAAGCACACTGGTAGACTGCAGCTGCACAGCTAAATCATGACACAGCTAGATCATAGCACAACTGAATTGCAACTATGCAGCTCGATTGCAGCTGCACAGCTGGATCATAGCACAGCTGTATTGCAACCAGATAGATTGCAGCTGCACAGCTGGAGATCAGGGGTGGATGGTGACATCATGGATGGATCACAAAGAGACACCTGGACCATGTTAGGACATCCAGACTATATCGGGGCATCCAGACCCCAATGGTATGGCCAGACCATGGTGGTACAGCAGGACTAGAGCATGATAATGTGGCTGGATTGTGATGGGACACCTCGACTGTGGTGGGGCATCCAGACCCTGATTCAGAGTCCAGTAGCAAGGCCAGACTATGGTGGAACAGCGGAACTACCATGAAAACATGACTGGGCATGACATCCAGACCTCAATGAGACACCCGGACCTCAGATGACACATTTGGACTTCACAGGCATAGCTGGACCATGACAGCAGGGCACAGTCAAATGGTGACAAAATGGTCCACATAGAATATGTGGACCATTGCAGGGCATCTTGACCTCAACAGGACATCTGGACCCAACTGAGACACCTGGACCCTAATGACACACTTGGACCATGATGGCACGGCAGGGCTGGATAGTGACAACATGGCTGAACCATGATGGAACACCCAGGCCATGGTGGGACATCTGGACCTTAATGGGACATCCAGACCCCAATGGCACAGGCATACCAAGCAAGGCCCATCTCCTACCGGGGTAGGTGGGAGCTATTGAAGTCGCAGAGGCGAGGGATGTCCTCCATGGTGCAAGGCGATGGCGTCAGTGTGGCGGTGGAACGGCAGCCGGAGGAGGTGGTGGGTGAGGATGCAGCAGTGGCACAGGGGATGTCGTCTCCAGGGTACCACACCTCCATCCCCAACCTGCAGGGTGGAGACCACAGGGTAGGTGCTGGGGGCAGCATGCCCAGTCCCCAAGCCCTCACACTTACCCTCCAGCCGCCTCTTCCTCCTCCTCTTCCTCCTCCTTCTCCTCCTCCTGGGCACACTGGCTGAGCTCACTGGCTGAGGGTGGTGGGGGCAGCAGCTCTGCCCAGCTCACCGCTGGCGGTTTCACTGCTTGCCCCAGCTTTGCTTTTGCCCCTGTGCCAAGGAGGGATGCTGGGGGGAGGCTGTGGGGAGGACACCACACCTCAAACACCCACACGTGCCCCCACGCATCCGACCACCCTACCGTGCTCAGCCTGGCCGCGGGGCACCTGGGAGGCTGCAGCATCCATTGGCTGGGAACTCCCCCCAGGATAGGAGGTCCCATACTGTGAGAAGGGACGGGGGAAGGTGCAGAGGTCCTCACTGTCAACCTCGATGGTGCTGTAAACAGGCCCCTCGCCAGCCCCTGCTCCAAACTGCTCTGTCTGGGCGATGTAACGGGTGATGCCAGCATCTGGGGAGGGTCACCAGCACCATTAGGGCTGATCATGACCCGCTCAATCAGAAACACCCAGCCCCATGCTGACCCCTCACCGTTGTAGTATCTCTCAGTGGTCCCCAAGCAACCGGCAGCACTGGCTGTGCCACCACTGCGCCACGCATCCACCAGCCACGGGTAACCACTGCCAGCAGCTGCCCTGCAAGGGGATGGGGTGAAGGAATGCTGGTGGTCAGCCCCGGGGCTCCTGGGGAGGGCAGGGGATACTGGGGGGTTACCTGGGGCTGCTACGCACTGGAGCCGGGAAGGCGACTGTGGAAAGAGATGGGGGTGAGGGCAGTGAAAGGCCATACCGGGACCCCGCAGCAGCTATGCGCTTACCAGTGGGTGTGTAGGCAAAGGATGCTGTAAAGAGAGGGACAGTGGGTGACTGATGGGTGAGGGGTGAGGGGTGAGGGGTCCCAGGGGTAGCATCCCCTTACCAGTGAAGTGGCTGAGCTCCTTCTTCCTCCGGCGGCGGCTGTAGAGCCAAGCAGCGAAGACAGAGAGAACGACCCAGCAGGCACCACCAACACCAGCGATGAAGGCCGGCTGCCTGGCTACCTCAGCGAAGTGCTCAGCCAAGTTGCTCCCACCTGCTGGCCCTGCATCCTGCTCCACTAGGGGGGCTGCAAGTGACATGGGAAAGAGAGACATGCCGGCAGGGTGCCGAGGAGCCATCCGCAGCACCGCAGTGGGTGACCCCATCATGCCCCATCCATGGGTGCAGTTGTGACAATGAGAGACTCACCAATGTGGATGGGGACAGGGGCACTGCGGGCACCTACACCGGCGCTGGTGGCAGCAGCAACTTCGGCATGATAAGGGACCCCAGGGACTAGTCCCTGCAACACTGTCACCAGCACTGTCCCCTCCACGCTCTGGTTGATGTGGAAGCGGCTCTCATTGCCCAAGCACCAAATCTGGTGGGGGGCAAGTGGAAGAGATGGGGGACACCCATAAGGACACTATGACATGGCATCATGAGTCGACAGAGGGGACCTGCCACACCCCTACTGCTGTCCACCCTTACCCGGTAATCACGGATGACACCATTCTGCTCTGCTGGCGGTGGTGGCTGCCATGAGATACGGACACTGGTACCATTCCCAGCCACACTGACAGCTCGTGGAGGGGCACTGGGGGCTGCCAGCAGGGGACACATGGGGTATCACTTCCAGCTTGTCACCAAGGACCCACACTATCCCCTCCATCCCTGCACTCACCTGCTTCGGGGGTGCGCAGAGCATGCACAGTGCTGTCGGGACCATGGAGGTTATGAAAATAGGGTCGGACCTTGACCTCGTAGTCCTGGCCCCGGCGCAGCTCAGTGAGCAGGGCCCCCCGCTCGCCTGGTGCCCACACTGTTCGCGCCTCCTCCCAGCGCCCGCCGCGCCGCCGGTACAGCACCCGGTAGCCCTGAAGGAAGGGTGCTTGGCGCTCCACCTGAGGACCAGAGGGAAGGGTGGTATGGGGGGATGCTCAACACTGGGAACCCTGTAGCAGTAGTGAGGCTCAGCACTCACGGTCCAGGAGAGGTGGACAGTGCCCAGTGGCAGCACCACCGGTTCCTGCAGGTGCACAGCCACTTGCGCCAGCTCCTGCTGCACCTGCTCAGGATCCAGGCCTTGCTGCATGGGGTCAGGGTCAGCTGGAAACATGAGAGAGTGGAGGGTCCATGGATATCTCCACTGGCGCCACCAAGTGAAGAAGCCATGGTGACACCTCATATCCATGGCAGGTCCATGGGAAATTCCATTGGCATCACTGGGCAAGGATGGACCCAAAGATTTTGGGTGCACAGGCACCTCCATTGGTGTCACCACGTGGAGATGGACCCAAGGGTAGGGAGTTCATGGACACCTCCACCGACGTCACCGCTGAGTCTCACCTCGGGTGCGCACAGGCTCCGAGATGCCGCTGGGGTCACTGAGCCCGTAGGCATTGACTGCCCGCACCAAGAACAAGTAGACAGTGTTGGGGACAAGGCCGCTCACTGTGTGGGTCTCACTCTCCACATCAGCTGCCACTGTCTGCCATGGACCACCCATCGCCTGGCTGCCAGGGGACAGGGGTGGCTCATGATAGGGTGGTATTGGGCCACCACATCATCCCTGCAGGCAGAGAAGAGGCTTGTGTGATACCTGAAAGCCTCCACTATGTAAGAGGTGACATCGCCAGCACCACTGTCCTCATTCCCTTTCCAGCTCAGGGTGACACTGCTTTTGGTAATGTTGGTGACCACAGGGGTGGAGGGTGGCCCAGGGAGGAGACCAGGTGCAGGGGAAGGCAGGGAGAGGTCGGATTCATCACCTGCAGGGAGATGCATGGAGGTGGCTTTGTTCCCGGTGCCACAGTGTCCCTGCAGTGACACTTCCATGACCCACCTTGAACCTCCAGGAAGCTGCCCCAGCGTGTCTCGCCCGCCGGGCTGGTGGCCACGCATTCGTAGAGCCCGGAGTCTCTCATCTGCAGGGGGAAGAGCTCCTGCCCCATCACCCTAAGCACCCATCACCTCAGCACCCTTCTCCCTGAGCACCCACCACCCTTCGTGCCCACCACCCTGATCCCCAGCACTGCTTGTACTCACCACCATGAGCATCCATCTCCCTTTCCTCCACTTTCCTCCACTTTCCTCCTCACACCCACTGCCCCCTCCCTCCCTGCAGTACCCCTAAGGGTGCCCCTGCCGGGGCCAGCTCACCCGGAGGCCGATGATCTGCAGGGTGCCGTTCTCCAGCAGGCTGGCATGGGGCTGGACACCTACCAGGGCACTGCCATCCTTGAGCCACCCCACACTGCCCAGGGGGTCATGGGTCCCCACTCCACAAGGCAGCCACACTGTGGCCCCCACCGGCAGCACTGTCCGGTTAGTGGGAAGCAGGCTGATCACTGGTGGGTGGAGTTCAGTCGGTGCTACAGGGAGAAAAGCGGGAATTGGTGGGTGGTGGGGTGGGTATTACTCATGCACCAAATGTGCCAGTGTCCCACTGGCACTGGACTTACCCCTCATCACCTCCAGGCCTGCCCTGGCCAGGACGCTGCCGGCCACGCTGATGGCCTGGCACAGGTAGTGGCCAGCATCACTGGGCTGGACGTTGATGATGGTCAAAGCACCACTGGGGCTCACCCAAATACGGCTGGAAGGGATCGGGGGCTGCCCTGGGAACAGTAGGGTCTGGAGAGGGAGTGGGATTAGTGGGGGGATGATAGAGGAGAAAGATGGAATGTGGGAGATGGGATGGGGACAGGGTTAGGGATGGGAATGGGAATGAGATTGGGGAGAGCAATGGGGATGGGGATGGGGATGGGGATGGGGATGGGGATGGGGATGGGGACGGAGACGGGGACGGAGACGGCATGCAAAGGAATGGGATGGGATGCAAAAGGATGCAAAGGGATGAGATGGGATGGAATAGGATGGGGATTGGGATGGTGATGGAATGGGGACGGATGGAATAGGGACGGTGATGGGATTGGGGACTGGGTAGGGATGAGGATTGGTACCAGTGTGAAGCTGAGATGGGATGAGATTGTGATAGGGATGGGGTGGGAATTGGGTTGGGGATTGTGATGGTAATGGGGATGAGATAGAATGAAAATGGTGATGGGATTGGGATGAGGATGGAATGAGGACGTGGATGGTGGGGGGATTGAGATGAGGATGGGCTGTGATTGGGTCTGGGGTCAAGGACGAGGACAGGAAAGGAGACAGACCTGGCTCCCCTCCTTCTGCCAAAAGACAGCGGGTGGTGGGTTGCCCTTGCTCTGACACTGGAAAGTCGCAGTCTGGCCAGGGCTGACAGCTTGGTCGTGGGGCCCTGTGACAAGCTGGGGGGGCACTGCAGCAGTGTGGGGAGAGACAAGGGTTTGTCTGGGCACTCCACTGGCACACAAGGGTGCTCCCCAGGGCCCCCTTACCATGCACAGTGAGGGTGCCCGATGCCTCCGACCTGCCCACGCTGTTATCGGCCACGCAGGTGTAGGTGCCCTCATCCTCCACCTGCAGCCGGCTGATCCGCAGGGTGTTGTCTGGCAGCACCTCCCACCTGGGGAGAACTCCACAGGGCTGTGGCACCAGCAGAGCACCAGACCACCAGGAGGGCGTGGGTTGCCATGTGGCTGGGATGCAGTGAGGATGCGGGATATGACAGGAATGTGGGATGTGATGGGTAGGATGGAATCTTGGATTCAAGGACAATGGGAAATGCAATGGGGATGTGAAATGTGGTGCAGATGTGGAATGTGAGGCTGATGTGGGATGCAACAGTTATGTGGGATGCAGTAAACATGTGGAATGCAATAGGGATGCAGGATGTGCTGAGGACGGAGGATGCACCAGGGTTATGGGATGCAATTACTTGATGCCACAAGGATGCCAGGTGCTCCAAGCACACCAGGCTGGCACACACTGATGCCACCCAGCTGTACCGCAGAATCCCGGCTGCCCTTGATGCCCCTCAGACGTCCCCCTCACCCTCTACTCACCTTCCCAGTGGCATTTCACCCTCCTCCTTGCGCCAGTGTGCCACCGGCTGGGGATCCCCCACTGCCTCACAGGAAAACTCCACTGTTCCCTCCACCAGCACCACCTGGTTGTGGGGCCTCTTGCCAAATGCTGGACGCTCTGTGGGGTGGCCGTCAGTCCCACCAGGATAGCACCCACCTCCCTGACACCCCAAAAATTAAATCTCCACGCACCAAAGACGACCAGCTCGGCTGGCTCACTGTCCCTCTCCCCCACCACGTTGGTGGCCACGCAGACATAGATGCCAGCATCGCTCTTGTGAGTGCTGGCCACCATCAGCTTCCCACCGCGGATCTGCAGGAAGTACAGCTCATCCCGCATCCCCAACACATCCCACATCCACACTGCATCCCACATCTGCATTGCATCCCATGTACCCATTGCATCCTACACCCCGTTGCATCTCATATCCCCATCACATCCCACATCCCCACTGCAAACTCACACACATCTCCCATCCCCATCAAATTCTGCATCCCCATTGCATCTTATATCCCTACTGCATTCCCAAATCCTCATTGCATCTCTCATCCTGACTGCATTCTGCATCCCCATCACATCCTGTATCCTCATTGCATGTCACATTCCCATCGTACCCACACCCTCATCACACCCCATGTTTCCATTGCATCCCAAATCTCTGATGTGTCCCATATCCTTATCCCATCCTACATCCCCATCTCATCCTGTATCCATCACATCACACATCCAGCTCTGCTCCATCCCACATTCCCATTACATCCCCATCACATTCCAGATTCTCATTGCATCCTGCATCCTCACCGCACCCACACCCGCATCACATCCCACATCCCCACTGCATCCTGCATCCCTGCAATATTCCACATCCCCCTTGCATCGCCCTCACCCTCGTTCTGTCCCCCCCACCCCTCACCGTCAGGCGCTCGTCCTTGTCGCTGACCCGGACTCCGTTCTTCTTCCAAGAGACGCTGGGCTCGGGATGGCCGCGGGGCGGGACACACTCCAGCACGGCTGGTTCTCCCGCCGCCACCACCACGTCCCCAGGAGGCTGCCGGAAATCGTCCCGCAGCACTGCGGGAACACACCGGCCTCAGCTCCCCAGCCCCGGGGAGCAGCAACGGGGGCATCATCTGCTTTGGCTTGAATTGGCTTTAACAGATTTTAATTTATCTTCATTTATTTTACTCGATTTTCCAATATTTTCAAGTATTTTCATTTCTTTTCATTCCTCCTCATGTATTTCCAATTATATTCATATCTTTTAATTTCTTTGACCATGTTTCCATTTATTTTCACTCCTTTTCATTAATTTTCACTTGTTTTCATTTCTTTCCAATTATTTTAACTGTTTTCATTATTTTAATTTCTCTTCACTAATTTGCATTGATTTTATTTTTTCATTTATTTTCACTTACTTTCAGTTATTTTCACTTTATTTAATTTATCTCTTTTCCATGTTTGAATTTCTTTTCTGTTATTTACATTAATTTTCACTTCTTTATTCTTATTTTAATTTATTTTTACTTATTTTTTCCCATTAGTTTTTACTTAATTTTTTTTTTTTTTTTTTTT
>VZRN01005827.1:1937155-1947786 GCA_013397935.1 Dasyornis broadbenti | reverse complement strand
TTTTTTCTTAATTTTTTTTTTTTTTTTTTACTTAGTTTCATTTGTTTTCACTTAGTTTCGTTTATTTCCAATATTTCTCGCTTCTTTGGATTTATTTTTGGGGGCTTTTTCACCTTTTTTTTTTTAATTTTCAATTATTTGCCCTCATTTCCCCTCTTTTCCCTTGGCAGCATCAGCCCGGGGAATGTGAGAGCCCCTTGTCCTACAGCCACCGGAGCAGGCTGGGCTCAGGGTTGATACCAGAAACCCCAAATTCTGCCCCCCAAATCTCCCCAGCTCCCTCAGGACTCACCGGCCACCTCCAGGGAAGCATTCCGGCTGGTGGCCTCCCCCAGGTAATTCCTGGCCACGCAGACATAGACCCCTTCGTCGGGCTTTCCCCGCCTCCCGTGCAGGATTCGGAGGAAGAAGAGAGAGCCGCCCGGGAGGAGGGTGCGGTGGGAGCGGGGATCCTCCCGGTCCGTCTCCACCCGCTCCCCATCTTTGTACCACTCCACCGCCGGCGCCGGGCGCCCCTCGGCCTTGCAGCTCAGCGTGGCCGGTTCCCCCTTGGACACCAGCAGATCTGTGGGGTGCTCCACGATGCGGGGAGCCGTGTCCTCCAGCTGAGTGAGGGATCCTGCAGGAAAAATAGGAGGGGTAGGGAGCGGGGTCTGGGGAGCTGAGCATCCTTGGCTCGTGTGGCGCATTCCCGGCTCCAGATCCCCCTCTGCTCAGAAGGCAGGAGGTGAGATGAAGCGTGGTCAGGTGTCAGCCCAGCGGATCCCACTCTCCCCCATCCCAGGGTGGGGAGAGGGAGCAGGATCGAGAGGGTGTCAGGCAAGGCCGGTGGGACAAAGCAGCTTTGGTCCCAGTAACAGCCTTTTCCACCCAGTTTCCAGCTGGGCATCCCTGAGGAAATGGGGCTGGGGCTAAATTCTTCCCAAACAGAGATTTTCCCATCACCTGCAAGTGCTGATTTTCAGTAGTAGAGCTGGTCATTCTGGGCTGCAGAAAATGCTTAATTTTAAGTTATAAAAAGCCCCATATTGGGGTTGTGAGGCTGTTCCAGAAAATTGCCCTGCTGGCATATGGGAATTAATGGATGGTCATTAATGCTGGCATAATTAATGCTCATTAATGCTGGGGCTGGCTGGGCTGAACACACACAGGCACTCATATGTCTCTGTGCACATGCAGGTGCACACTCACATTATACACACGTGGACGTGTGCACATGTGCATTACAAGTGCAGGTGCATGTGTGCACCCAGGCATTGCACACGCATGTGCATGTACACGTGTGGGCAGTCATGCAGGGTGTGCACACACGTACACACAGAGGCACACACGTGTGCTTGCACTTATACACACACACGCACACGTGTCCACTCAGGCAGGGGGGTGCATGCCCTGACGTGCACAGATGCATTCACATGCGTGTGCATTCATGCAGGGTGTGCATGTACACACACATGCACTGCACACTTGTGTGCATTCGGGGGGCGTCCTTACACATGCACACGTGTGTTCAGGCATGCAGAGGTGTGCACACACACACACATATTCACACAAGGGTGTGCATGA
Organism: Dasyornis broadbenti; assembly: GCA_013397935.1. NCBI lineage: Eukaryota > Metazoa > Chordata > Aves > Passeriformes > Dasyornithidae > Dasyornis > Dasyornis broadbenti. The sequence continues at coordinate 1,946,220 of VZRN01005827.1, read as the reverse complement.
ACACACAGACTGCACACACAGCGACATGCACATCCATGCACATCCATGCACACAAGCACACGCAGGCACACACATGCACACACCTGCACATGTGTGCACACTGCACATGCATGCACACACGTGCATGCACATGCACACCCATGTAAACACATGCACATACACACACACACACACACATGCACACTGCACATGCATGCCCACACATGCCCACACATGCACACGTGTGCACACTGCACATACAGGCACACTGCACACGTGTCTCCCGCCTGCACACACCCTTCCCCTGTTCCCCCACATCCTGGGGCAGGATGCGGGCATCGGGGGCTGTAATTTGGGGTGCCCATGGGGTTGCCATGGGGATGGGATGTGGCTGCCATGGGACAGAAGCAATGCTGCAGGGTACTGGCTACCCCCGAGGGGCACAGCAGGGACTGAGGGGGCCGCAGCTGGGTCTGGTGACTAATTGGGACAAGCAGGGGGTCAGGGCAGGCACCTCCCTGTGCCCGGCTGGCTATGCAGGGGCAGGGGGTCCCATGGGGTTTGGGAACACCCCCTCTCCTCACCAGCCACGCAGGGCCAGCTGGAGGGGGACGTTCAGACTAAAAAAGAGGGGAGAAGCTCAAAATGGAGTCAAAATTCAGGCAGACACCCTCTCCCTCACCCCTCCTCCACCTCTGCTCCGTCCCAGCTAGGAGACATAAGGCTGGTTTGAGGACGTGGGGAGGATTAGGGCACACGGAGCTGGTTGGAGAACACAGGGATGGTTTAGGAATGTAGAGATAGTTTGGAACACAGAGCTAGTTCCAGTTTGCAGTCTGGAGATCGACCTGGGGACATGGGACTGGTTTGGAGACATAGAGTCTCTCCTAGTTGTGTCTCCAAGTTGGTTTGGGCACACAGGGAGAGTTTTGGGACACTGAGTTGCCCCTGGTTTGGGGTCTGGGGATTGGTCTGAGGACATGGGGACAATTTGGGGATGCCGTGTCTGTCCCAGCTCATGGTCTGGCATTTGACGTAGGAGCACAGGACATTTTGGGAACAGGGTGCTGCTTGCGGTTCAGGATTTGGGACTGGTTTGGGAACACCGGGTCAGTCCTTCCTTGGGGAGAGGGCGCTGATCTCGGTTTGGGATCGTGGAGACTATCTAGGGACACTGCATCACTCCTGGGAGTTGGTCTGGGGACAGGGAGCTGGTCCCAAATGGGGACAACAGGGCTGGTGTGGGGACACTGGATCAGTTCCAGAGTTGGGACGTGGTCCCGATTTGGGGACAAGGGGACAGGAGGGAATCCAGTGTCGGTGCTGGCGGGGTCTCAGGCTGGGGGGCTGCGGGCTACTTCCAGCATGCCGGCTGGACCCGGAGCAGGAAGCCCGGGACAGGGGGACAGAAAGACCGGGAGACACGTACCGTTACCGGGGGCGAGATCGGGCAGGTGGAGCGCGGCGATGGAGCGGTTGATGCCGAGCAGGAGCGAAGAGGAGTTAGAGCCTTCGGCTCCCAGCGAGTCGGCGAACAGGTTCATCTGCAGCAGCGTCTTCAGCAGGTACCGCAGCATCCTGCCCTGGCTCTGCTCAGCTTGGCTGAGAGCGGCTTGGCTCGGATCGGCTCTGCACGACACGCCCCGGCACGGCTAAGACTGGCTCAGCTCAGCCCGTTCCGGCTCGGCTCAGTTCGGCTCTGCTCTGCTCGGCTGGGCTCGGCTCAGTTCAGCCCAGTCCGGCTCAGCCCGGCCCGACTCGGCTCAGTCTAGCCCGACTCAGTCCGGCTCAGCTCACCTCGGCTCTGCTCAGCTCAGCCTGAGGCACCGCCTCCCGAGTGGGGGACGGGTCAGGGCGGCGTGGGGCGGGGTGATGGAGGTGTCCCTGTGTTCCCTCCCCGTCCCCGAGAAGCGGGATGGGGACGAAGGCGGGGGTGTCCCGTGTGGGGTAAGGGCTTCGTGGTGGAGGGGAACTGGGATAACTTTTCAGGTGGCAGAGGAAAAAGGTGGAGGGGGGGTCCTAGGGTTGGAGGGAGGAGAAGGAAGAGACGCAGCAGCTCGCTGGCTTCACCCCAAGTTACGTGACATCCCATGAGGCTGCTGTCACCCCCCACTCGGGACGCCCCCTCAGTGAACCCTGAAGAGCAGCATCACCCCGCACCCCACGGGAAAATGCGGCTGTTCGAGTGAGAAACATACCCCAATACCGGAGTGTGCTGGTAGGGGTAGGACACTTTTGGGGTGCTGGGACCACCAGTGGCCTTGAATTGGCAGCGGCGAGGGGGGAGGGAAACACAAAGGAATCAGCACATGGTGCCGTTGAATGTGTAAGTAGCAATTGGTCACTTAATTAATGTGTTGGGGCTGATGTGGAAAGTGATGAGCCTCCTCCAGTAAGGCCCCGGTAGGAACGGAGGTGGCGTTCAGGGGGGGATTGCTAGGGAGGCTCATTATAGGGGGGCTATTGGAGGGGCTTGTTATGGGATTTTGTTACTGTGGCACTTGGAATAGGGTAAAAGTGGCGGAAAAGGGGAAGTCGGGAGTGTGGGGAACCTGGAGGGGGCTCAGGGGAAAAGAGAAGGTGGGGAGGAGAAGGGGTAATGGGCGAGGACCAGGGGGGACATGCATCTGGGTATGCACATCTGAGATGTTGGGAGGGAGAAGGGGCATGCACAAGCAGCAGATGAAATGTGCCCACACATGTTTTCACATCTGGGTCCCCAAGGGCGTTCGCATCTGGAGGACCTGGGGCACAGCTGGGGAGGGGAGAGACTTTTCCGTATACATCTGGGGCACCAAGAATCTCCAGGATGTTCACATCTGGGAGGGTTGTGTGGTCTGGGGATGCAGCTGCATTCAGATAAACATCTGGAGAGGCCCCTGGTGTCCCAGCTGGGCACACAGCTGAAGGCACAGGGATGCTCAAGAACATCTGGAGAGCCAGGTGGTTTTCATTTATGCACATCTGGAGGCACAAGTAGGAAGTAGGTGAGTGCACATCCGGAGAGCTTGCCCAGGTTTCCATCTCCACACCCAGAGCTGTGCTGAGGCTGCAGACAGGTGCACATCTGAACCACCCATCCTCACCAGCATCCTCTGGGGTCTCCATAGCCCATCGAATCTGCCAGGTGTCTGGTGGTCAATACATTATTCATCTGTCCCTTGGAGCCAGGCATGGAGAAAGTAAATAAATATTAATTTAGTAGGAGCACAAAGCTTTTCGGCTTCTCCTGCTGGCAATGTGTAGCGCAGGGATTTCTCAGTAGGATCAAAACAAAATTATCCATGGAATAACAGATTTATCCAGCTATTGCCTGAATAATTCTCTGGGATGAGAATTGATGGCAATGCTGGAAAAAGCTGCTATGTTTTCCCTGCTTCTCCTTTTGGGTACCTCTGAAAAGCTGACCTGAGGAATGGAACATGTCCAACACAGAACTACAGGATGGAAAAACGAGTTAACCCCTGGAAAGCCTTTGGGCCTCTTTTCATTGAGTTCTTGGAAAATGGGAGAATTTTTAATGGGAATCCTGGAGGTTTTGGGAGCCTCAGGGCTTAAAGCACCTCTGTATTAATCCCACTATGAGGCCTGAGGCTGCAGCGATGCCCTCCCGGGGGTGACACATGCGCATCCAATACCTCCTCTGAGAGAGCTTGTGATGGGGAATGGAGACAAAAGAGCCACCTCATCCCAATGGATAATCCCCCTCAGATTCATCCTCGTTAATCAGCTGGGCAAACAGCGAGTGCGGGGGCATCGGCTCCTTGTTAGCAGATTTATTCTCACCACTGCGGCATTTAATTGCTGCTTGATTTGGCGATTAGCGGCTGTTTGCCCAGGCTTTGCCCAAATCACCCCCCTCAAAGTTTTTAGATGGGGAAGAAGCTTCTTCCATACTTTGTTATCCTCATTATTCTGCCTTGGTTTTGCTGCTTCCTTATTCCTCCCAGTTTTTCCCAACCCTCGTTGGGCAGAATTGGGTGGGGAAACTGAGGCACGAAGACCGTGGCCATAATGAGGAGCGACAAGATATTTGTCTGGGCAAATGAGCGGCTGGGTCCCCCCTCCTCGCTGCCAGGGGGGAATCCCTGGCAGCCCCTTTATTAACATTCCCCCCGGGAGCCCCCCACCCCAAGCCAGGCACTTGGCCGGAAAACGCGACTTTTTGAATATTTATAGAGGTTGTCACAGCACATGGGGTGGGGAGGAGGGAAAGGGGAGCACGGGGGCTGCTGTGGGGGTGGGGAAAAGCTGTGTTGACTGCTGGGGTAGAGGGGATGGAGCTGGAATCGTTTAGGGATGACACCCGGATGGTGTAGGGAATGACACTGTGCTCCTTTAGGGAATGATACTGGTATGGTGTAGGTGATGACGCTGGGATGCATTAAGGGATGACATTGGGATGCTGTCAGGAATGATCTGGGATACTGGAGGGGATGATGCCGGTATGCTTGAGAAGACAGTGCTGGAATTAAGGAATTATGCTGGGATGTTTCAGGGGAACATAGTGGATGTTGTGGGGGATGAAAGTAAGATCCTTTGGGAGATGGTGATGGATACTTCAGGGAGAGACAACACTGGGATCCTTTGATGAATAACAGTGTGATGCTCCAAGGAAAGATGCTGAGAGGTTTTAGGGGAACGTACGGGAATGACTCTGGGATGCTTTAGGGGATGTTACTGTGATGATTTAGAGGATGACACTCGGATGTTTAATGAATAATGCTAGGATGTTCTAGGGTATGGAGCTGGAGGGTTTTGGGGAGCATACTGTGATGGTGTGAGGAATGACACTGGGATGATGTAGGGAATGACACTGGGATGGTGTGGGAACTGGTGCTGGGATGCTGTAGGGGATGGTGCCAGGATGCACTCAGGGCTAATGGTATTTTAGGGGAGCGTACCGGGATGCTTCAGCGGATGATGCTGGCATGCCCTAAGGAATGATACGGGGATTTTTTCAGAGAACATACTGGAATGCTCTAGGGCATGATGGCAGGATAAATTAAGGAGATATGCTGGCATATTTTAGGGGACCTTATGGGGACTTTAGGGTGTGATGGTGGAGGAGCAAACTAGCATGCTTCATAAAATGTCACTGGAAAGCTTTAGGGGTTGAGTTTGGGATGCACGGAGAGATGCCAGGATGTATTAGGGGATGATAGTGAGACATTGTATTGTAGTGCACTGTGATGCTGCAAGGAATAATGCTGCAACGGTGTAGGGGATGGTGCTGGGATGGTTTAGGGGAATGATCCTGGGAAGCTTTAGGGAAGCACACTGGAATGCTTTAGAAGATGACAGTGAGATGCTTTAGGGGACAATGCCAGGGTGTGTGAAGGAATAACTTTGGGATATTTCAGAGCAACATGCTGGCATGATTATGGGGATCATGTTGTAGGGGTTGATGCCACGATGTTTTAGGGGATGGTGCCAGAATTTTTTAGGGGATGATGCTGAGGTGCTCTGGGAGAGCTTACTGCGGTGCTTTAGGGCAAAACTCTGAAAAGATTTAGGGGAGCACACTGAAGTGCTTTAGGGGGTAATGCCAGAGTGTGCTAAAGGATAAAGCAGGGATGTTCCAGGAAAGCACGCTGACATTCTTTAGGGGATGCTGCTGGGATGCTTTCAGTGAGCAGATTGAGATGCTTTGGGGGATGACCCATGGAGCCTCTGTGGAACGGTGTGGGGATGCCTCAGAGGACGGGTGTCAGGCTGTCTGTCCTCCACACCTGGCAGGCGCAGGAGGCTGGTGGGTCGAGATCTCCTTGCGGGCATCCCAGCCCGCCTCATTACCAGCATCTTTGGGAAGCTGGAGCCCATGTGTTCTCCAGAGGAGCGGCTTGGGGTATATTAACATCCCATTTCCACCTCTTTAATATAGAGTTTGTCGAGATCATTTATCAGCCGAACCTCCCTTCAGGGCCAGGGGAAGCCGGGCAGAGCTCGGCAGCTGGGTCATGGCGAGAGGCGAGGGACACTCGTCCCCGAAGGAAGCCGACGCCGGGTTTAACAGGTAGTGGCTCATGTGCGAATCGCTAGTTTGGGACCGCCACATCATTGGGAAAGGCTCTATCAAAGCTGGGCTTAATTGGGTGGAAGGCTTGTTTGCATGGCCGCTAATGGGGGATCAGAGGGCCGGGGACCCAGCGCTGACGGCCTCACAAAGACAAGTAATTACTTGCTTGTCTGCATTATGTATTAACCCATCTGGGGTCGGGATATTGGCTGTGAAAGGGAGACAAAGAGGGGGGCGTGCCGGTTGCCCCCGCGCCGAATTAGCCCGCCTGGGTTCCCTTTGTGCAGCGGGCAGGGCAGCTGGATCGGGATGCAGGCGCTCAGGATGCTGATGGGCACCGGCGCGCAGCAGCAGGGCGCTGACTCGCTCGGCATCCCCGCGTCCTTCCAAATATTGCACTGAGCGTCTTCTCTCGCCTTTCATCAGTTTCCTGCCCGCGGCCACATCTCGGCATAATTACAGCTTTGGCTTTAATTAGCCACCGTCGCCACTAATAAGTTTATACTTCTTTTCAGCAGAGTATTTTGCGGCAGAAGGTTAATTACAAGCAGGTCAGTAAATTGCAGAACACACTGCTCTGGGTCTAATGACTTGTCCACTCCGCTTTTTGGCGGACTCTTAATTATCTCTATTGAATTGGAAGGTTGGCTGGAACGAGACGGCGGGGGAGTGCTGGGGATCAGGCGGGTGTTTCCCCACTGCTTCCCCAAGCTGCTTGTCCTGCCGTCCGCACAACCCCTGAAGCTGAGAATGGCCACAACTCATTGCATGGGTGAGCCCTGACTGAGAACGGCCACAGTTCATTTCATGGATGACCCCTGGCTGAGAACACCCACAACTCTCTGCACAGGTGAGTCTTGGCTGAAAACAGACACAATTCATTGCATGGATAAGCCTTGTCTGAGAACAGTCACAAGTCGTTGCACAGGTGAGTCTCAGTTGAGAACGGCCACAGCTCATTGCATGGGTGATCCTGGCTGAGAACATCCACAGTTCATGTCACAGGTGAGCCCAGCTGAGAACACCCGTAACTCATTGCATGGGGCGATCTTGACTGAGAACTGCCACAGCTCATTGCAGGGATGAGCCTTGGCTGACCACGGTCCCAGATTATGGCAGGGCTGGAGCAGCGCTGCAGGCGCGCGGAGCGCGGGCCCTGCTCTTTACAGGAATGACTGCGGAGGTGCTGTGGGTGAGAGGGGCTGGGGGGCCCCATGGTCCCCTGCACGCCTCTCGCCCCCCACCCCCATGTCATTAGCACGCGGTCAAATGGCGCTGCCGGGACTCGGAGCCGCATCGCAATCAGCTGCTCTCGGCCGTAATGAGTGTTCAGGCCCTAATTAACCGCCACCCTCATTTGCATCCGGCCCGCCTCCCCCTACCTCCCTGAGCCTCTAATTGTGGTCTGTGGGGGGCTTGGGTATGGGGATCTACAGCTGCGGGGACGGGGACAGCTGTTATGGCAACCTGAGGACACAGCGGCGGTGGGGACATCCCTCTGGAAACGCTGGTCTGGGGACACGTGGCATGGCTGTCAGTGGGTGCAGCCCTCTGGGGACACACAGCAGGGCTGGCTGTGGAGACATCCGTTTGGGGACACGCCGCAGGAGTGACTGTGGGGGCACCCCTTTGAGGACACTCCAGGGAAGTGCGTGCATGCCTTTGGGGACATGGTGGCAGCAGAGACAACCCCTTGAGGTCACACCAGCAGTGGGGACATCCCTTTTGGGACATGGTGGTGGCAGACACATCATTTTGGGGACATGATGTAGGACTGACATTGGGGATATCCCTTTGAGGACATGCTGGCAGTGGGAATATCCTTCTGGGAACACACCAGCTAGGAGTAAGTCCCCTTGGGGCCATGTCACTAGTGGTGACAGTGGGTGGACATGCTGGCAGCAGGGACAACCCCTCGGGGATGTGGTGCCACCAGAGACAGCCCCTTGAGGACATACCGAGGGCAGATGCGTCCCTTTGGGGACATGCCACAGGACTGACACTGGGACACCCCTTTGGGGGCACGCTGGCTCATCACACCCTCAGGGATGTGGTGGCAGCAGGGACATCCCTTTGGGGACACACCAGCGGTGGGGACATTCCCTGGAGAACGTGCTGGCATTGGGGACATCCCTTGTGGACACTCCCTGGGGACAGCCGGTGACAAAGAGCTCGCAGGCCCCGCGCCCCCCGCCCGATCGGAGTGGGGGTGGAGTGAGGGGTTAATGCTCCCCCCCTTACATCCACAGCCTCGCGCCGCCGCTAGCTCCTAATCCCACTAATTAGAGGAGTATAATTACACTCCTGATCGCTTCGCGCCGTGCTGCGGGCAGGAACGGCAGGGGCAGGGACGGACAGAGGCAGGGGGATGTCCCTTGCATCCTTTCCTAGCCACCCCATTTGTTTAACCAACACGGCCCTAATTAAAGCGTTTAATTAAGCAGCCCGGGCGGGGGTCCCATAAGACCTCTCTAACCACCCCCCTTGGACGGGGGGGAGCTTCTGAGGGGGTCTGGGGAGGTTAGCCTTGGCTTAACGAAGAGTTGGGGCGCAGCTGGGGTGTCCCCTCACCTCCCGCGAGCTGCGCCCTGGCTCATCAATCACGGTCACCGTTAATTGGGTTCCCGGGGCTTCGGAGACACCGGGACCGGTGGCAGCAAGCAGTGGGAAAAGAGGGGTCCCTGCCTTCCCGATCTCAGCCTCAGTTCTTGGGGGATGCTCAATAACGACGTTCAAAGCCCACACTTCAGGGGTGCTCGGCCCGGAGCGGGAACTCAGCTCCAGTACGATGGGAATGCTCAGCCCCAAGGCTGGGGGTGCCAAACCTCACGTTTGGGATGTTCGGGCTCACATTTGGGGTCCTCAGCCCAAGGCAAAGCCCGGGAGATGGGAGAGGTTGCAAGGTCCCTGTCCTGAGAGGTCTGTGGGCACCCCGCTCGGATGGAGCCCGTGCCCACCATAAAGACACGCCCACCCATGGGCCACGCCCACACGCCACACCCAGTTACTATGGACACGCCCGTTCCATAGCCACGCCTACTCCCCGCCCCACCCTGCGCGCCGGGCC
>VZRN01005827.1:1915721-1936800 GCA_013397935.1 Dasyornis broadbenti | reverse complement strand
GCCCGTGGCGGGGCCTCGCCCTCCGTCTCCTTCTCGCCTGGCGGCGCCGCCGCCGCTGCCGCGGCCGCCGCCTGCCGCGGGATGTCCTGGACGCCGGCGGAGACCAACGCGCTGATCGCCGTGTGGGGCAATGAGCGGCTGGTGGAGGCGCGGTACCAGCAGCTGGAGGGTGCGGGCACCGTGTTCGGCAGCAAAGCGCCCGGGCCCGCCATGTACGAGCGCGTCTCCCGCGCCCTTGCCGAGCTGGGCTACGAGCGCACCCCGTCCCAGTGCCGGGAGCGCATCAAGGTACCCCGGGCGGGCGGCGGCGCGGCCCGGGACGGGAGGTTGGGTAGGGGGTCCCCGTACTCGGCCGCCCGCCCGCGGGTGGGTGAGCTTCCGGGGCGGTCTGTGGTCAGTCCCCCGGAGAGGTGTTCTCCTGATCATTCTTTGGCCCTGGGTGTGGAGTACTGAGTCCCGGGAGTTCAGTCCCTTCAGCAACTGTCCTGAGCATCCTTAGGCACTTGCTGTGGGCATCCTCCTGTCTTTTGGCCCTGGATTTGGAGGCACCGTGTCCCCAGGTCTTGGCCTTTCGGGGTCTCCATGCTGCAGTTTTCTGGAGCATTCTTTGGCTTTGGCAGGGTTGTCCCTAGACTGCGCCCAGCCCTTGCCCTGGCTGTAGGGTATCCATCCCATTCCCTGGCTTAGCTGCCTGGCTGGTTGCGGTTCCATAGGTGTCTCCTGGATGCCACATTCTCTGGGTTCATTCTTTGCGCCTGTAGCCTCCAGCAGCACCTTTGGGACACAGGCACAGTGTTCCATGGGTTCAGTTCCTCTTGTATAGGTGGGCTGTGGCAGCATCCTGTGGTCCTGAGTGAGGACGGACATAGCATTCCAGTTTTTTGTGTCACCTCATGGGGACAGCCACAGCAGGATCCTTCTCCTGGTTTTTTGGGGCACCACATCCCCTGGGTTTCCTCCCTTGGCCCCAAGTGTTGTGGGCACCACAACTGACTCTGTCCACTCACACATCCTCTGGCATCCTCTGTCCATGAGAGGCTGGCACTGGCTGCTCCCTGGAGCCCCCTTGGCTGGCACTGGCTGCTCCCCTGGAGCTTCCCTGGAGCTCCCCCAGGGCTCCCAGTTTCCTCAGTAACAAGGGGTGGCTCTGGTTGCTCTTGCACTCCTGGCTCTGTCCTGTGCTATTGAGTTGTTTTGTATAATCTGATGGTTTCCCTGGCTCAACAGGAATGTGCTGCAACTTCACAGACCTCTTGAGTAATTGATAAACAGCTCCATGGGCTGTATTTTGCAGAGGGTTCTTTCTAGTTCCATCATTCTCTGGGAAAAAAGGGCTGGGTTTGGTGCCCAGTTTGGGAGCAGTCGCTCCATGCATCCTGCTTTTGCAGAGAGGAGATATTTGGATGGTGTGGAAATTGCTGTGGGGTTTGAGTTTATAAATGTGGATGATGTTTGGGAGGGTGAATTACACACTCTGATTTCCCTCTGGCTCTGATTTCCCTTTTCCTGACCCACAAGGCTCCTGCAGCCACTTCAAATGCTACTGGATTGAAAAATGAATGTGTTGTTATTGCTGGGGCTCAATTGGCTGGTTGTTCCTCCTTTCCTCTTCCCATGCCTTAAATACACCTGTGCTAGCCCAGCTCGGCTGGGGCCATCCAGGTGTGTACGCCTGGGCTGCCTTTGACTTGCAAAATACATGGAATAAGGGATGCTTCAGCATCAGGAATGCCTGGGAGTGAGAGATTTCCACTTTGATCCCTGTTGGTTAGAACAACCTGTCCTGGAAATTAGATACTCAAAACAAACCCACTTTCTGTAGAAGTTTTGGGTTCTCAATGTATTTTCCTCATGTCTATGTATTTGCTGCTCAGGGATCTTTTTCTCTTGAACACATCCAAGTATTCTTGGAGAGGAACGTTGCTGCAGCATGAGCCCTCTTGAACTCCCTCATTTTCCTGATGGCTTTCAAACTTATTGCTTGAATCAGCTCTTCTGCAAACCTGTGGGCTTTGCCAGAGGCAGATGCATGATGGAAGAGCTCCTTGAGGTGGTTTGGGCTGTGATGGGAGTCAATGCAGTGACTGTTCAGGCCCCCAGCCCCAGTTTTGGCCACAGCTTTGGGGGATACTGGCAGCTTGTGAGGAGTCATCTCGCTGTTAGAACAGCCCAGAACTGGGTGTTTGGATTTGGACAGTGCTGTTGGATGGAGCTGATTGCGGGAGCATTTTGATAACTCCCAGCAGTCTGAGCTTCTTGCAGCTGAGGATTGTCCCCTTTCCCTTCAGGAGTGAGGCTTGAACTTTGCCACTGAAATGTTCAAGCTTGGAAGAAACCACCCCTTGAACGGCAGTAAAAGAGCTCAAGGCTGATATTTATCACCAAGAGCAGCTCCTGACAGACCTGTTAGGTATTTCTAGATCACAGTACATCTGGTTGGGCTCTCCTTCAACACCGTAATGCCCAGTTGGAAGAGAGTTATCTGTGTGTGGTCCTGTGCACAGATTGGCCTCTCATCAGGCTGTCTGCAGGAGAGGAATAGCTGGTTGAAAGCCCTTGTGTCTGGCACCATACACATGAGCTTTTGCTTATCGTGGATCCCCACAGTGAGGGCCTTCCTCAGCACAGTCATCTGGAGGGGCAGAAATGTGGCTTTTCCGAAGCCTTTGGGCTCTCAGTGGGTTTTTGCCTGGAACTGCTGGGAAATGAGCACTTGTTGAAAGCTGGAAGTTCTCCTGTGTGCCAAGAATTTACCTTGTTACGGGATTATCAAGATAGTAGTGGTAACTGTTGCCAACCCTAAAATCCCAGTTTTTGTAAGGTTCCAGGCAGGATTGGCTGCTTGACTCTTCGATGCTCCACCACAAACTAAAATGGCTTCTGGATGTGGAGGGGTCATGCGTGGATTCCTCTCTGAGACAGAGCAGGAGGATTGTCATGTGCTGCGGGAACAAGAGGAGGGCACAGACACTTCATAATCCTCCATGCTGAAAACAGAACAGGGGAGATGGTGATGAAGGAACACATAGCTGCGTTGTTCCATTTATTACCCAAAATGTTCTGTGTTTCCATGATTTTGTAGGATACTTAATGCCCATCAGGAGACAGTAGCATGAGGCTTTACTGCTGGATAATAAATGGTGCTTCAAACATTTCAGGTTCAGCTGGTTTTATAAATGCACTTTAGATAAGGACACAGTACTGCTTTCCTTCGGAACACCTGCCTTCCCTGGACACAGCCAAATCTTGAGTCTCAACAGCCAGTTGAGCGGGAAAGGAACAGGTCAGCTCGTAAGCAGAGGGTTTTCCAGTTGTGTGGCATGCATGCATTCTCTCTTAATTCAAACAGGGTGCACAGATTTTTGCCTATCTCTTACCATCTGCATGTGCTTTTCTGCACAGCAGCAGCTGGAACGAGGCTGCTGTCAGGTTGGAGCTGCTCTGGAAGGATCTGTTTCAAATTTAGGGATTCACATGTAACCATTCCAGCAGCTTTTCCTTTGGAAAGAGACCTTGAGTCTGACTTAGTGGCTCTGAAGTGGCTTGGGAGCTCTGCAGCTGGGAGCTGCAGGAAGAATGGAACATCTTGATTTCTGCCTGTTGCATTCCCAGAAAAGCTGTCCTGTGCACCATAGTGTCCTCATCCTGACAAGTCACATTGTATCCTTAATCCTTGCTTGTTCAGTGACACTTTCTGTTCTTTTTGTCCAGCCCTTTCCTATTCCCTATGTTCCTGAGCAAGGATTTAGCCTGGTTTGTCTGCCCTGAAACTCATGACCTTCCCACAGCTGCACATGGAGAGCTTTTTAGTTTTCAGGTTTGACTTTAGGGCCAGCGTTTTAAGGCAGGTGATGGAGTATTTGGCCAAACCCTTTCCAGCCTTGCTGGGATCCTATGCCCTGCACCAGGAGATGCTGGTTCAACCGGGCAGCAGGAGGTTTGCTGGGAATTTAAGCATGGGGAAATGAGCCCTTCCCTCGTGCTGTGAAGCTGTTGTGTGAAGGCCATGCAGCTTGGAGATCACATTTCATAGGGTGCATGAAACATGTTCTATAGGTATACTGGAATTTCTTCATTTCATCCTCTTCCAGCCTTCCCAGATGGCTGCAGTGACAGGGGTTGCTCTGAGAAAGCACAGGTGAACTTGGGTTGCAGTTGGAGCTGCGTGAGTCAAGGGGCATTTTCAGGCAATAAAGGCTTGTTTTGTTTTAAAAGACTGTTCTTGAAATAATGGGCTCCAGTTGTTTCTTCAATATGGGATTTTAGGCTTTTTTTTAAACCCATAGGAAAATTTCTGCTGCTGTTGCTTTCATCTGCATGGAAGGCGGAATCGAAGACTCGTCCTCCTGACGACACATTGCTCAATTGGGCTGAGGGAGCATTTCAGGGCTGGAAATCCTCTTGCTGTGGGTGCAGCTGGAGAGCCTTTCCCCAGCACAGACAAATCCCTTCTTAGAAGTTGCTACTAAAACTAATTTGGGAGCATTCTGAATATGTCATTTCTTCAACTACTGCAGAAGTGTGAGTTCTGCTTTTATGTACCTTTCCCAGAATCGATGCCAACCCACTGATTCAAAGAGAAGCAGCTCCATCATCGTAACTCCTGACTACAGGAATTCCCAACTATCGCTGCCAATCCAGTTCTGCTGTTGTTGGTTTTTCTGTACGTAGCGACCACCTCCTCCCCCGATGGATTGCTGGAGGTTTTGGCTGGGTTGTGGCTGTCTACAAAAGTAATTTATTTAGGGAAAATAAATACCTTGAAGATGCTGGTTCAGTGCTTGGAAAGAACATAGGCAGAAAGAATAGATGGGAGTGTCACAAACCCACATGAAATGGGAAGGGATGGAAAATCACACCTATCAGCTGTTGGTATTTCTTGCTTTGAGCAACATTAACATGATAATGGCAGGGTTTGCTTGTAAGGGGACTGTGGTTTTAGCTACTTTGTGATGTAAACAATCTGTAAGTCTTGCATGGACATGTTTTTTAAGGCAGGAAAAGCTGCTCCAACAAAGCTGTCTTGGAAGCAATGCTTGCTGTGATCTAGTGTGACCTGCTGGACATTACAGGATTTCAGCCAGAATTCCATCCTTTGATCCAATAACATGGAGCAGAGTGGCTGTCTTTGTAATTCAAAGATCTCAAATGATGGAGCATTGGTGCATTTCATAGCAACCAGCCAACCATCCATCTTCAAGGCAACTTTGCCTTTGATTTGAGCTGACAAGAAAGATGGAGAAGGACTTTTAACAAGGGCCTGGAATGGCAGAGCAAGTGGGAATGTCTTCCCAGTGACAGGGCAGGGCTAGATTGGATATTAGAAAAAAAATTCATTACTGTGAGGGTGGTGAACAGGTCATGCCAGGAGCAGGTTGAACCTTACTGAGGCATCTCATCCGTTTAGGCTGGATATCAGGAAAAGGTTCTTCCCCCAGAGGGTAGCTGGGCACTGACACAGACCCTCCAGGGAATGGTCATGGCCCTGACCTTGCCAGAGCTCCAGGAGCATTTGGGCAACACCCTCAGGCACATGGTGGGATTGTTAGGGTGTCTGTGCAGGGCAGGAGTTGGACTGGATGATCCTTGTGGGTCCCTTCCAGCTCAGGATATTCTGTGATTTGATGATCTCTGCAAGCTGAGCTCTGTCTGGAGGACCATCCACCCCATCTAAACTCTACAAAGTCATTGGCTTGGTGGGTCTGGAGGAGAGATTTGCTTCTCTGCCTTCTCCAGCTCTAACCAGTTCCTAGTATTTTTGTCCAGTGCTGGTTTAAGAAAACCAGGAGCTCAGAGTGTCTAGAGAAGTGCCCAGCTGCCAGCCTTTCTGCAGGCAGTGCTAGAATCTCCTCTCTAGGGGTCTGGCTCAATTAGCAACAAATCCCTGGGAAGGGTCTGAGTATTCTCAGCATTCTGATAGCAGCAGCCAATGGAGCATCTTCCCAGGTAGCTGTTTTGAGCCCACAGCACTGTGGGGTCTGTTGTCACGGCACCGCGTGTCACTGGTTTCCTCACCCTGATGGGACACAGCCTGTTAAACCCCTGCTTCGTTCCCTCTGGGTTGCTGTCAAAGTCCTCTCTCATGGGGGCCAACCTCTGCAATTGGCTGTGGCGCTTCTGTAAATTATTCTTGCCCAGGCAAGAGCTTATCTTTTTATTATATTTAATTGTGATTTAGAAATTGGCAGTGGTTGCTGTGAGGTTTTATTTGGTACCAGCTCTCACTAACAAGAACCCGTGTCTGCCCTGCCTCAACTGATATCCCTACCTGTGTCTGCCGGGGTTTCTTCATTGTCCAAAGAAAGCTCCGGTGGTTCTTACCTCAGTCAAGACAATCAACTTGTCTATATTTACATCCCCACTCTTCTCCTCTCAGAGCATTCCCATCACTTTTCTTCTGTACTGGAGCCAAATCCTTCAGGAAGTCCTTATGTGTTTAGGTATATCGGGATACAACTGAGGCCTTGCTCTTCGGTGTAGAGAGTAATTCACTGTGACACCCAGTGTGTTCCCCATGCCATGTCCCCAGTGCTCGGGCAGATGTGCAGCCAGCTGTGGGGCTGGAGCCTTTGCAGACTGGGCTGCATCAACTCCTGGGACCCACACTGAGCTCGCAGGGGCCTGTGTGAGTGCAGGGTTCTTGTGTTCTGCAGAGGAGCATTCCGATTTGGTTCCTCATGCTGGAGCCACGTTGATGTCAACAGCTGCCTTCCTGCAGTGGTGTGTGGCTCTCCCAAGAGTTTGAGGTGCTGCTCTTCTTCTTTTATTTTGTATAAACCACAGAAATGGGGCTTGTTGAGGCAATACCCTGTGTAAGTCTCGTGTTCTCCTGCCTTGCATATAGCTTTTAACCTAAAAGTTTATGAGCTGGAGCTATTGCACAGATTTGTTTCCTTCTGCTCCCAGGAACTTGAGAATGGAGACTTCAAGACCTTTCACTGTCCCTTACAACCACTCCAGGCTTCAAAAGCTGTTTCTTTTGTCCTTGTGTAGTTTCATCTTGTGTTGCCTGTGAGTATCCTGGCGTGATTAGGGAGGGAGCTGTTTGAACACTGCTGTTCTTAATTCGGGGTATAAAGCTGAGAGCTCCTCTCCATTAAATAAAAGAGCATCTTTGAAGCTGAGTGTTGTGCTAAGTGGTGCTCTGGGACATCAGGACCCCTTTAGGCTGCTGTCAATTAATCAGCTTAAATAGATGAATGTGGACACAGCCATAGGCCACCAAACTGCTCTGCAGAGCCCATAGCTTCTCCCTTAGTAAGAGCATGTCTCAGAGCAGGGATCTGGAATTCCCTGTGTTGGACCACCTCAGGTTATATATAAAAAGCTTGATGTGGTCTGGTTCTCCCTCATCTTATTTTTTTGCTGGAAAGAGGACCATGTCTGCAGCCTTCCTAAAGTTGCTCCCTAAGGTTTTTCTCATCCTCATGCTGCAGTTCCTGCACAGCTCCAGGTTCTTCGGTGGCTTCACTTGTAGAGATGAGGACTCGTGAGTTAGAAATGGTGAGAAAATCCACATTGGGCTTTGTGACTGTCTCCTCCTTTGGTTTTCCTAATTGTTAATTAAGTGGGGATAATATGTGTTCGTGTTGCAGGCAGTGTTGCAGAACAATAAGCAAAAGCCTCGGTCTCTTCCAGTCTGAGCAGTCACTGGGCAGTGATCAGGTCTGTTTTCAGTTACTTGTCCTAAATTTCCTGCTTTCTGTATCTGTATCAATCTATGTATGTGCACTTTACCACGGAGCCACGGAGCAGGAGTTGAGCTGGACACCGGGAGGAATAGAGGCGCGTAAGAAAAAAGCAGATCTTAGATCTTGGAGATCAGAACAACCTGGTGAGACAAAGGTTAAGGATTATAAAATGTCCATGTTTCCTCAGGTCAGAGCAATTATTTAGGTCTTACCAGGCCCTCTGAAGAAGAGAAGCCTGTGGGCTTACATGAAACAAGGCCGACTCATAGTATTTGGAGGGAACATCACGAAAAGTTGTAGGGACTGCATGTTGGAGACACTGGGGAGAGCCTCCAGGAAGAAAGAGCTAGCAGGAATCTTGGTTCTCCAGCACACAAGACCGAGGAGCCACCAGCTGCTTGGCCACAGGCCTTTTGGTGGTTTGGAAAGCCCTGAATTTGAAATTATTTCCCTCAAATTTAAGGTTATCTGGTTCCAGAAGTGGAGGTAACACAGCCAGGTGAGCATCTGGGCAGTAGCACTAAAAGTATCGTGACCTTTATCAGTAATGAGCTCTGTGAATGAACACTATTGCTTATTTATTTTCATCCACCTTCCTGTGTTGCTCCCTTTAGTTTTTCTACTAGTCTGCATTGACTTGCTGCTAAATTATTTTGATAATAAAATAAGCCAGATTGCATCCTGACTGAAATAATTAATTACTACTAGGCTACAACCCAGTGTGGGATCCTCCATGACCCCATCGGTGGGGAGAGGTGTTTGAAGCACATGCTGAAAATTGAGTGTGAAAATAAAGTGGCTGTGGGTGTCCAGCATTCCCAGAGGCCTTGGCCAAGAGTAGGGATGCTTTGGAAGCAGTTTGTTTCGCTTGAAGGCTGCTAATAAATTCAGCTGGAGGCACTAAATCCGTATTTAATCCATGGATAAACTGGGGCATATACAAGAACTGGGATTTGGGAAATATATTTTTTAAAAATCTAACTTGGGTGGATTTTAGAAAGAGTCTGGGAGTGAAATGACTTTGCCCTTATCATTCAGTGAGATTTGAGATGAAAGGAGAGAAATTGGACTGAGTAAACTGAATTCTAATGACCAAATGTATCTATACCCCAGCCTGAGGGAACCGTCTTTGCACCACCGAATACCAACAGGTTTCTAGGCTGGGTTTTGGTTCTGGGTTGCCACAGGTTGTTTTCCACCCTGCTCACAGACAGAAAAACTTAAAATGTGCTGCTGTCCATCCAAAGAGGACCTGCCTGTTTATCTTGAGGTAGTTGTGGCAAAAGTGTAAAGAGTTCCACCTTAAACCGTGGAATAACTGGTGCCTGTTGCTGCCTGTGTGTTTATATGGGTTCTTTTTTTAATTTGTGTTATATTCGTGTGTTTTTGTTTAAAACAGCAGGGTAATACTGACTTGCTGCTTAGCGGTTTTGCTTCTGCCCCCAGGGCTCTGACTCTCAGGAGGAAACTGGTTAGAAATGTATCCCTTTGCTGCTGATGCTGTTAAACCAGTGTATGAGGAGCATTAGGTAGGTTCCAGCTTTCTGGAGTTTTAAAAGTTCCTTTCTTTGGGGGGAAAAAGCAGGTAATTTTTGTAACGATGTGTCCATTACAGTCCTCCTGCAGAAAGCAATGTAACAGGACTAGCTCTTCCCAAATTAATGCCTCTCTTGAATTCCAGAGGCAGCTTTGCCATTCAGCAATCTGATAAATTTAATTTTTAAAAAAGTTAATGTTTCCTAGCACTTCACCAATCTGAAAAAAACGTAAGGTCCAGCAAACTTGGGGCACATCATTGTCTTTCAAAATTAGAGCAATGGTATAGAATTAAAACCACATTGAGGGTTGTTTAGTTTTTTTTACCCCTGAACAGTTGTCTTTTGCTCTAGATTAGGGTGAAAACATGGATGGAACCCTAGGCTTATACAGCAGCAATGAAGTGGCTTAGCCTTTGGTGCGGGATGTCGAAGGAATCACCAAAAGTGGACGAGGCTTTGGCATCTGTGTGGGAGGTTTTACCCCAGCTCTGTTTGAGAGACTGCTCAGACCAAGCCACCTCAGTGCTGTTACTTACTTGATGCTTGATGTCAAAGTCTGGGAACTGGGAGCATTATTGATTTGACCTCTTTTAAATTTCAGCAGCTTCACAAGAGACAGAGTGAGTTAGTAAGGAATGCAAAAATATGTAAGTAATATATATTTTCCTAGCTGAATAGCTTAGGCATATCCATTTTGTACCTTGTGTCTTCTTACCAGAGTAAGGAAGGTTGGACTGTCTTTGCTTTGGGGGAAATCTTTCTCTTTTCCTTTCTCTCTCCTCCCTGCTTCCCCCTCTCCAAGCTGTGGGCACAACACCAGCTCTGCTTTCTCCTCCTCGTAGTAGGTGTGCATTTTCCTGGCTGATTGGTGTCTCTGACTGGGGGGCTCTTGGTATTTTTATTTTATTTTTTTCCCTGCATCCATAGCAGATCCGGGGATTTTTTTTTTTTTTTTTTAATGGGAAAGAGAATAAATCACCCAAGTTAAATCTGAGGAATCTGTAGCTGCTGCACAACTTGTCCTGTGTCATAGATGTTACCGCTAAGAGGGAATGTTGGATATATATGATGCTTCCTGGTGGGTGTAGATTAATTTGGGAGCCTTGCTCATGAGCGTGGGGCAAATATGACCAGCAGAAATAACCCCCAAAACCCTAAACTCTGCGTGTGTGACTGTGTGTGAGAGCCTGTGTGCTTGTCCAGCCCCACACCCCCTGACTGACCTGTTTTTCTCTCTCAGACCCTCCGCAGATGCTACAGCCGCGTGAAGGAGCATGGCGTCGGGAAGAGGAAAAGCAGCTACACGTTTGAACAGCTGGAGCAGGTGTTTGGGCAGGGAGGATGGGACTCACAGCCCTGCCAGCCCGTCCTCATCAACAGCAGCGGCTTGTACCAGGAGCTGGAGTCAGATGGCAGCACGATGGAGGAATACTCTCAGGAGGACTGGGGAAATCACAGTCAGGATCTTCACTGCTACCAGACCGGCGAACAGGAATTGGGTAAGAGATCCCATCTCGGCACATCTTCATCCTTGGATTTTACGTGTGCTCATAGCTGTCTCACACATACATATCTCGGTACCAACTTTCATCTCCCGGACAGAATGCGCTCACAATGCTAAACACATCCTTGGGAAGAAAAGGGGCAGAAATTCCGCAATTAATCAAAAGCAAACCATGGTTCTTGAAGTACTTTAGGATCAGGACTGGAGTTTGAAGAGCTTGGCAGGAGGAAAAAAGGGCTGTGTGGCCAGAAACAGTGGAGGTTACACCTTCCCTGTCTCTCCTTCCACTCTCAGTTTTACTTTCCCTGATAGGATTCGGGAGATATTTTCCCCTTTCAGTGGTACCTGGCTTTTACCATTCAAATGCCATTTGCTTAAATTGTGAATAGGACTTCAATCTGCTTATAGCAACACTAACAACTGTAAAAAATGTTTCTCTTTCATATATACTCTGATATATTTATATTAAATATGTCAATATGTTTATATCCAGAGGTGTGGCCTTTTTGAAACGAAAAAATAGCAAGCAAGCTCACACTTGAGGTTTGAGACCTAAATCAAACTCCTCCACATGCTTTTCTTGCCTGAATTGTTGCTGTCTCTGCCTAAAGGTCAATGTTTTAATTAATTTGGAGGTTTAATTGTTGCTGGTGGCTTTTTGAACTTCGTTAAACAGATCAAGGTACCACATTCCTGATAGCAAACACTTCAGTCTGAGCAGTTCTGGGAAGAAGTGGGTTGCTTCAGGCATATTTCCCTCAAGCTGCTGCTCCTATGAGTGTGTGTTCCTCCCTTGCCTGAGCAGGGGTTCTTTTCACAGCAGAAGCTTAAGTTGATCAGATCCAATAGAGATGCAGGTGAAGAACGTGAATGGGCTAAAGGCTTTTTTTCCCCATTTGTAGGATGAAAGAGGGAGAGGAGATGCAGTCAGGTATCTGTACACATCTGTGTTTGCAGGACTGGTGAGTCAGGATGCTTTGAAAGAGCCTTAGATCACAGTTTAATGTTAAAATTTGCAAGTTGGCTGTTAACCGCTTTCCAGTTCCTCAGACTTCTTTCCTGGGGGATTTAAAAGTCAGAAATATGTGGGAGGGAAACAGTGGGGAGAAGAAAACGTTACAAAACGTATGTAAATGATGGCTAATTCTGTCTGGTATGGCTCGTTATGGTGAGTCAAGCTGGGATCTCCTGGTTTGTCACCAGTTTCAGGGACCTTTGCGTGCGCTTGGGCTAATGATGCCCTTCACGCTCAGAAGTTGTGAGCAAAGCACTTGGCACACAACATATAAATTGAGCACACATGCAGTTCTGCTGCTGCTTCCTCTTGAAATGTGCCGTTGGAAGCAGAATTGCTTTTTCTTGTTTTCTTTCTTGTATCTATGTAGTTAGCACTTCAGTCGATGTGTGATTTAATAGCAGGGATTGGAGCCTTGTCCGTGAAAGGTTTTGCACTTGCAGAGAGAGATTCAGATCTTAACTGACCATATCTCTTCCAAGTTAAAGAAAAACCCAGTCAATTACAAAGGGTGTAGGAGCTGGAGCTGTCTCGTGCAGAACTCCGTGGACTGCCTGGCTTAGGAAGCAATCCAGATTCATTTTTTACTTAATTTCAACCTCTTTAAAAAAAAAAAAGCCCTAAGAACATTATTTAAAATATAATTATGTGTTGGAATTCTACCTTTCAGATGAAATGCCTACCACGAAAAGAACATTAAAGATAAAACAGGAATCTTCAGAAGACACGCAGTAAGTAATTTATGAATGTTTTACCCTGGAATGAATTTCCCTGGGGATGTTGTGCAGGAGGGGAGGATATTTGAAACTTCTGTTTATAATTATAAATACGTTGTGCAAGACTGTTCATACAGTTGAATCTGCTTTGTGCATTATTCCCATTACCTCAGAACAGCTGAAAAGCTTCACAACTCTGTTTCTCCTTGACTCTGCCATTCAGTGAGCGAAACAAGACTTACTACACAGATGCAAGAACTTAAACCATGGATAAAATCCACAAGAAAAGCTCCCTTCCTTGGTGGGAAGGCATGCCAAAGCTTGGAAGTCTCTTATTTTAATTTTCATAACTTTCCAGACCTTACTTGTAACCTTTTGGCTGGGTTTAATCTAACAAGCACTGGAGCCCTTTGAATGCTTTGAGCATGCGAATTTCCCTTGCCTCTCCAACAATAACACAGAGCGTTACCAAAACTGAAAGGAGTTGTGCTGTATTTCCTCTGTCCTGGGCTACTTTCTGCCAGCCGTTAGGGGTGGTTGTGGATCTGTCTGCAGTGGAAGTTTGCCACGGCATCCAGGCTCACACCTTTGGGGTGATTCCACACCAGTGGTTTGTAGTGTCCTGGGGTTTTTCCGTGGTGGAAAATGAGCTGCTGTAGAGTAGAAGGTCACCAGCACTGGGAACAGCAACAGAACATCCCTGATGAGTCACGTAACAGAGGCTTTGTACTGTGACTCAATGAAAAAAGTCCTCTAAAAATTTAAAATAAATATAAAAAAGTAAAAATAGAAATAATTTTAAAATAAAATAGCTTGAGAAAATAAAAATAGTTATAAAATAAAAATACTTAGCAAGAAGCTTCCATGGCAGTGGTGTAGCTTTGTCAGATTCCTCACTTCAGGTGGATATTCACATTGCCTAAAGTGACCCTTCTCTTCACATGGAGCAAATTCAGTTTAACAACTCAGGGACAAGCTGGAGAAAAAATAACTTTTTTCAGTATAAACGTTCTTACTGCCTCTTTGAACGGTTTCTTGGTGCTGTTCTGGGGTAATTTTACCTTTAAGAAGCTGCATAGCAAGTAATCCTGAATTTTCTGAGGTGGAGGCTTGGACCACCTTAATCTTCTCTTCCAAGTTTTGACATGTACATGAACAGCTGAATTAGATTTTGGTAAATGAGACCTTTCAGAGTTTTATGTTCGTTTTTTTCCCCCCCAAATTCGCTCTAAAATTCACTGGAGTCTCTGAACTCTGGAGCATTTTGTGAAGCGTGCAGCAAAAAGCTCATCCTACGTGCAGAGTGGAAGCACAGAGCATTTTCCAACACACAGATTTGCTGAAAGCTGCTTTTCCCCATGTTTCTGAGGAGAAGGAACTTGTAAACTCTGACTCAGTAGGTTAAAAGCAGTCAGAAGAAGCATGGCTGACACAGAGATAAGCTGGGTATTTATTTATTATCTTAAAAAAATAGAATTGCATCTAAAAGCCACAGTAGATAAATCGTTGCCAAACTCTTTCACCTCTTTGCACAGCATTTTAAAATGCAGATAGCCTAGTTCAAAGTCGGGTTCATCTGCCTTCTTGGTCAAGTGCACATTTTCAGCAGAAATTGTCTCCAGAAATCATTCCGATTCTGGTGCAACTTGTGGTGTGCTTTTGGACGTAGAGACCCAGAATTCTAGAATGGTTTGAGTTGGAAGGGACCTCAAAAGCTCATCTCATTCCAACCCCCTGTCATGGACAGGGACAAATTCCACTGTCCCAGGCTGCTCCAAGCTCTATCCAGCCTGGCCTTGGACACTGCCAGGGATCCAGGGGCACCCACAGCTGCTCTGGGCACCCTGGGCCAGGGCCTCCCCACCCTCATAGGGAACAATTCCTTCCCAAGATCCCATCTAACCGTGTCTTCTTGCAGTGGGAAGCCGTTCCCCCTTGTCCTGTCCTTCCAGGCCCTTGTCCAAAGTCCCTTTCCAGCTCTCCTGGAGCCTCTTTTAGGCACTGGAAGGAGCTCTCAGGTCTCCCCGGAGCCTTCTCTTCCCTAGGTGAACACCCCCAACTCTCCCAGCCTGGCTACAGAGGGGCTCCAGCCCTTGGAGCATCTCCGTGGCCTCCTCTGGTTTCACTCCAGCAGCTCCAGGTCCTTCCTGGGCTGGGACCCCAGGGCTGGAGGCAGCTCTGCAGGTGGGGTCTGCCCTGAGCGGGGCAGAGGGGCAGAATGCCCCCCTCCCCTGCTGCCCATGCTGGGGGCTCAGCCCAGCACAGGGAGGGTTCTGGGCCAGGGCATGTCCAGCTCTCACCCACCACCACCCAAAGTGCTTCTCTCCAGGGCTGCTCTCCATGCCTTCATCCCCAGCCTGGATGGATCCTGGGGGTTGCCCCGACCCAAGTGCAGCACCTGCCCTTGGCCTGGTTGAACCTCATGAGATTCCCCAAGGCCACTGACTTGAGCTTCTCCAAGTCCCTCTGGATTCCATCCCATACAGAAACTGGGGTGTGGCAGTGCTGATCTCTAAGCAGGTGGATATACTACAACATCTGGATCTTCAAAGCAGTATACAAACCCCAGCTGGTGCCTCACCCTGCAGAGCCACAGCAATGCTGGGTTAAAACATGCGCTACTTGGTAGTGCTCATAACAAGCAGTTTTTTGTCGTCGGCTCATGTAGCCAAGTGCTATGGGGAGAGGAATGGATGTGTGCAAAGGAGAAAGCAAGGGATAGGGAACGTCTGTACCAGATTCCCCAGGTACCAATTAATAAATACAGTTGGGTGAAGGAGGTCTGAACGAAGATAAGGTATAACAGAGCCCCAAAACACTGAAAGGGGATGAGCAAAAGCAAGTTATAAATCTGGGAGGAAAAAATGCCAATTGCTAATGGTCGTTCATGGATTTAGTGGATATCCTATGGATAGCTTTTAGTTACAGCACGTGCACGATCTGTTTGGGTGTCAGAGGGCAGATATCTCACCTCTTCTGAACTTCCCAACAATGTGGGACAGCACAGCTGCCCCCACTGAGGCAGTGTGTCTCCAAGTGATGTGAAGAGAGCCATGGGCACCTCTGGGGGGGCATGGTAAAGGTGCTCC
The DNA here is from genome assembly GCA_013397935.1 of Dasyornis broadbenti. Lineage (NCBI taxonomy): Eukaryota > Metazoa > Chordata > Aves > Passeriformes > Dasyornithidae > Dasyornis > Dasyornis broadbenti. The sequence goes on along the minus strand of VZRN01005827.1, from coordinate 1,921,247 downwards.
AAAGGCCAGAGCCCCTCTGCTCTGGAGCCAGGCTGGGAGAGTTGGGGGTGTTCACCTGGAGAGGAGAAGGCTCCGGGGAGGCTTTAGAGCCCCTTCCAGTACCTAAAGGAGCTCCAGGAGAGCTGGAAAGGGACTTTGGACAAGAGCCTGGAACGACAGGACAAGGGGGAATGGCTTCCCACTGCAAGAAGACAGGGTTAGATGGGATATTGGGAAGGAATTGTTCCCTGTGAGGGTGGGGAGGCCCTGGCCCAGGGTGCCCAGAGCAGCTGTGGGTGCCCCTGGATCCCTGGCAGTGTCCAAGGCCAGGCTGGATAGAGCTTGGAGCAGCCTGGGACAGTGGAATTTGTCCCTGTCCATGGCAGGGGTTGGAATGAGATGAGCTTTTGAGGGCCCTTCCTGGCCAAAGTGTTCTGTGAGTCTGTGACATACAGGGACTTCCAACCTTTATTTTTGACAGTACAGGAAGCAAAGGGCAATTGGTAACCTGTGTCCATGTCCCTGTGTCCATCAGGATGCTCCCTCCCCATGTTGGCTCTGCTGTTGCCTGCCCTTGGCTGCTGTCTCCAAATCAACTGTTTTGAAAGGTAGAATACTACTTAGAGCCTTTGAGAAGTGGTTTGATTCACTGCCTGTGTTGGGAAGATGAACTAGAGAAAACTTGTGTGTCCTCACTGAAAGCAGCTGTTCTGAGCCCTTTGAAGTCTGCTTGGTTTGGAAACAGCGCCTTAGAACAAATTTGTGCCTACTCTTGTCTCAAGTCTTTCCTCATTTGAATTGCAAAAGCTTCCAAGGAGGAAGAAACACAGATCCCAGACTCCAGCAGGGAGATGATGGTTTGAGGGTGGGGGAAAATCCAGCTCTAGGGCACCTTCTGCAGCTGAAAAGTGAGATTGTTCTGAGACACACGACAGGTTAAACTGCCTTCTCAGCTCCCATTTTCCTCTTGAAAAATTAATCATATTAACAATATAAATAAAGCAAATACATAAGTGCATATGTAATACATAATTTTAAATAGTTGAATGAATGAAAATTAAATTTTAAATTCATAAATAATTAAATAATACTAATTTTTACTGCTTATGATACCTCTCCTTGGCCAAGTCATTGAGATCCTGGGTAGAGCCTGGGAATGCAAAGCTCAGTCACATCGTCAGGTCCCGGCATTAGCAAGAAGATACTAAACCTGAAAACCAAAACTCCTTAAAATTCGTCTTTCCCTATTTTCCTCTGTGCTGGAAGTGGTGGGTTCCCTGTGGAAAGCCCTTCTCTGGTTGCTGCCAAAGCTGTCCTCTCATGCAATGATTCCTGTTCCCTGCAGGAGCAGCCGGAGTGACTAATGCAGCCGAGCTTCGGCTCTGGATTGTGCTGAGCTAAACCGAGCAGAGTATTTATAGTGCAGTTAATAAAGGTGGGGGCTTTGCTTTCAGTTCCTCACTCTGTTCCTCAGCCTGTTGAATGAAAACCTGCCCACGCCGTGCTCTCCTGTCTCTCCTTGGGAAGGGAATAACTGGAGCTCAGCTGCCGTCAGGAGTCAAGCGTGTGTGCCAGTGCTGAGGCACTGTGCTGTGCTCCAGCACTGCCCTGTCCCTTTGTCTATGCCCGCAATGTAAACTTGCACTTCCAAAAGCCTCAAAAAGACATTTTCTAAGCATGGCAAAGCATCAGGGAAGCTTTGAATCAGTATTGCCACAGTGTTCACATGTCAGTGGAAACGGATTTGGGATAAACACGCATTCTTCTTGCCCTGGATTTCTCTGTTGCTGCTGGACAGTGGAACTGACTCGTCGGGAGTGACTTGCAGTAAGAAATGAGACTTTGGTGCTGATGGAATCAGCATTTTTAAGAACCACTGGCACAGACAGGGCTCTGCTTGTCCAGCCAGTCACTCATCAGTGCTCTAGAAACTCGGTTACACTCCAGTTATGGTGGAAATGCGCGCCCCAAAATGCCTTTTAAGGTCTTTTCAAGGACCTTCTGGCATGGTTGGTGCTGCAGGATAGGTGAGGTAGATGAGGTGGTGATGGATGTGGTCCCGGTGTCACCATGAGGAAGGAGCTATCCCAATCTGGATGCTCAGAAACCCTTGCGGGGGACTTGGGCACTGCAGGTGAGGTTTGCAGGTGATGTGCACCAACCATCATACGTCAAACCAGAGCCCTGTGTCCTGAGCCCAGTGCCCTCAGCCTGCTCCAGAAGCACTTCATCACCTGCAGGACAGCCAACAGTCAGAGAACCTTCCCAGAATCATGTGCATTGTAGTTAGTCCTGTAAAAGCAGCTTTTTTGGGATGAAAGGCTCTGAGGTGGGGCCTCTCCAGCACCACAGGAAAGCTCTGCATCTCCAGTCCAGTTTTCTTTGAACACCTGGATACGTTATGATGGAGAAGACCTGCTCCCCATAGGGATTTCTTGGGCAGGACTGCATCTGCAGGAGTCAGCCTTGGTTGTGGGGTGTTACACCTGCTCTGACTTAGAGGTCTTCATGTCCCTCACCAGTCGTGCTGGATTCCATTGGGAAGCTGTTGGGAAAGGCTGGTGTTAGGGAGTTTAAGTGATCTTGAGGAACCTGCAGCAGGAGGGAAGTTTGCGTATGCCCCACAGAAGAAAACCTGTGTCGCCTGGTACAACATGGCCTGGTGGGGGGTGGAAGGAGAGAAAATCCTCTTGGGAGTGCAGTGACCTCCACAGTTCAGCTTTCCAGATGTGACACAATGGATAAAAGGAAGGAGAATTGCATGGAAAGACATTTTACATCCTATTTGTTGGACCAAGAGAGGTTTCTTTGTTAGCAAACAAGTTGCAGTATCTTCCTACAGCTTTGATTATAGGACAATAACTTCCCAAATTAGAGTTCTCCCTACCGGCTAATTACACCCTAACAGTCTCATCTATCCTGGAGGAAGCTGTTCCAGCTCGCTGCAGGTGCACGCGGGTGCTCTCTCCTGATGTAAACCCTTCTCTGAAACCTCACTGCTGGGAGTGAAAACAGTTCCTTGGGAGCGCAGGGATTTCTTTATTGGCTGTCTGGAGGGATTCCTGCTGTCCATCCTGCAGCATCTGGGATGTGTCTGGGAGCATCTTCTGCTCCAGCGAATTGGTCACTTGAGCTGTGTTTCCACCCCAGCACTGGGACAGAGCCCCTCAGAGTCACTTCATATTCTCATTTGTGTTTTTCCAATTACAGTCCTGTTTGCTGGCATTAATTTTGGGATAACAGTGAGGTGGAAGGGTTTTGAGTGGCAATTGTGAGTTCAGGATGCAGCACATGGACCACATGCCAATGGAAGCCCAGGGTTGTAAAGAATGACCCAGTGTCTGGCTGTGTATTTATTCAGCATTGCCGGATACATACTTCTTGAAATTGCTTTGACATCAGGAGGAGTTTGGGTTGGGCTTGTTTTGGTTTTGCCATGATTAATTAAAGACAGTCCTCATCAAGGGGTTATAACCCATAAACTGCCCCAGCAATGTATATAGTAGTAAGAAAAATCAGCTGAGAAAGCTGATTGGGTTAATGTTTCCTGAATGTTGGTGCATTCGCTGGGAAAATTTTTCAGCTCTGATACCTTCTCTCCCTGTTTCTTAATTTCCAGGAAGCGCGACGTCATGCAGAACATTATGCAAATCTTGGAGTCGGTCCAGTTGAAGTGGGAGCTGTTTCAGAGCTGGACGGACTTCTCCAGGCTCCACCTTTCTAACAAACTGGCCATTTTTGGCATTGGGTACAACACCCGCTGGAAGGAGGATATCCGTTACCACTACGCAGAGATCAGCTCCCAGGTGCCCCTCGGCAAGCGGCTCCGGGAATATTTCAACTCGGAAAAACCGGAGGGTCGGGTGATCATGACCCGAGTACAGAAAATGAACTGGAAAAATGTTTATTACAAATTCCTGGAGATCACCATCAGCGAAGCCAGATGCTTGGAGCTGCACATGGAGATCGATTGGATTCCCATTGCTCACTCTAAACCCACCGGAGGGAACATGGTGCAGTATTTATTACCAGGGGGGATCCCAAAAAGCCCTGGCCTGTACGCCATTGGATATGAGGAGTGCCACGAGAAACTCCCCTCCCCGCTGGCCGAGCACCGGGCACCCGACCCCGGCAATGAGACTCCAGGAGAACTCGAGGTCCCCTCACCACAGGCCTCCCTTCGGGTGGATATGGAATCCGCCCGGATTATCTACTGTTACCTCGGCATTGCCGAGGTTCGGACTCTCCAGCAGTGCCTGTTTTTACACTTCCAGGCAAACACCAAAAGCTTCAGTAAAGATTGGGTCGGGATCAACGCCTTTTTGTCTCAGAACTGCATCGTAGAGCCCGGTGTCTCACCCAAATCCATCTACATCAAATTTGTGGAAGTGGAGAGGGATTTTCTGTCTGCCGGCTCTTTGGTAGAGTGCCTGGAAAAAGCCATTGGGTACCCCTTAAAATTTAACAACTGAGTCTCGTCCTTCATAAGGATCAGGGCTTTCTGCCCCATTTTCCATCTCACTCGGATCCTGTCTGTTCACATCTGGGCACATTAGACTTTCCCGCCTGGAAGCGCGTTTTAGGATGCGCAGAGGCTCGCGGGGCACTTCCCCCACACCGGGCCTGGTTCTCTGGCCAGACCGGCCAGTTCCCCACCGGAGCGGCGTGGCGAGGAGGAGGAGCACCCGGCCCATGAGACGACTGTCGGTACATTCCACATGGGACAAGCTCGTACACGCGGTGTTTTCATACAAAAACTGAGGGTTTGGTCTTTCCTTTATTCCACAGTGTCTCATTTGGATGCATCCGTCTCTAAGTGTTACCATGGATCTGACTCAATAAGCAATAGATAACGGCGACGGAAACTCCGACTCGCAGCCTGGGGACTGTTTTTCAAAGCCACCCTTAGATACCTTGTATATAATTTAGAACTTCACTTTTTTCACCATCGAGTGTTCTCTCTCCGAACAGTGTTGCCTGCAAAGACTTTGGGTTCCGTGATGTATTCCACATTCTTAGTAGCGTTGCCATACATGCTTTTATTTTATTTTATTTTTTTTAACATTAAAATAAGTCCTGGCCTTTTTATTTTTTATTTTTTCTCTTTAAATTTTCCCTATTTTTCTCTTTTTTGGTCTTATTTTTACCATTATTTTTCTCCTATTTTTCTCTTATTTATCTCATTTTTCTTTTATTTTTCTTTTTTCTCTGTTCTTCTTTTTTTTCTTTCTTATCTTCTTTTTTATCTTTCCTTTTTTGTTTTTTTTGTAATTTCTTTATAATTTTCCTTCCGTTTTTTTCTTTTCCTTTTGCTCCTTATAATTTTGATTTTTTATTATCTTTGTTTTCACTTTTTACCCTTCTTTGTGTTTTCTTTTTTCTCCTTTCGGTTTCCCTTTTTTTTCTTTTTTAATCGAGTTCCAAAACTCTCTGTGAGAATAACCTGGCAGCTGGGAAAAATGATGATTATTTTTGTTTTGTTGTCGACCCATTGCTTATGGATACAATCAAAGCTGTGAGAAGGGGAAGGTGGGGAGGGGGAGGGAG
>VZRN01005827.1:1875111-1895071 GCA_013397935.1 Dasyornis broadbenti | reverse complement strand
CGGCCGCCTCTCGCTCCGCGCGCGCGGCCCCGGCCTGTGCAGGGGGAGCGGGCGTGGGGGGAGGCTCCGTTCTCCTCCCCAGGTGTCCCCCGGCTCTCTCCCGCAGCCCTCGGCCCCGCGCTCCCGGCTTCTCCCTTCGGCCTCCCCCGTCACACCCGGCCCGGGCCGCACTGGCACCACCTCCGGCCGTGGTGCGGACGCCGTCGCTTGGCAACCGTCCCCCACTGGCGGCGCGTGCAGAGGCCACACCCCCGCGCGCAGGGCCCGCCCGCGGGGCGGGGCAGGGCCGTGGGGGCACGGAGGGGGCCGGAGGTACTGGCGGTACCGGTGGTCCCGGCGCCCTCGAAGCCCTTTGTCCCCCGCAGGATGGCGGCGTGCGCGCTGCTGGCGCTGCTGGCTCTGGGTCCGGCTCCGGCGGCTGCGGCAGGTAAAGGGCTGGGGGAAGGGTGTCAACCTCCGAACCCCCAGCCCCGCGGGCACCCTCTGCAGCGAGGCCCGGGAGCGGGGCTCCCCCGAGACCCACGTCGGGACACTTGACACCGCCAGAACCCTTGGCATCACAGCAGCCCGGCTTCGATGGCCGTGGAATTCCCTAAGCTCCCCCAAGCCCTGCTTTGGTGCCCTTTGAATCCCAGACCCTCCTTGACGACTTTGGCACCACTCTGAGCCCCACTTTGGGGCCCTTGGTGCCCTCCCAGCCTCGCTTTGATGCCTTTGGCATACCCCTTAGCCCAGTTTTGTTGCCCTTGTCACTCACCACGTCTCTTTCACACCCTTTGTACCCCCAAGCTCTGCTTCAGTGCCCGGTGCTCTCCCAGAGCCCCGGTCCGATGCCCTCTGCACCCCTGAGTCCTACTTCGGTACCCGTGGCATCCCCCCAAGCCCCACTTCAATGCCCTTCACATCCCCTGAGTCCCACTTTGACACCCTTCACATCCCCAGCCCCTCCCCAACGCCCTTGGCCTGGCACTGGTGCCGTGGGATGATGCTTTACGTAAGGGGGGAGCCGCATGCAGCTCCTCGGTGGTGTCTCGTGGGCTCTCCTCCCTTCCCTCCTCCCAGCTGCTTTTTATAGCCTCCACTCTTCCCTGGCGTCTCGGGTTTTAATTTTTTTTTTTCTCCTCTGACTTGTTTTTTATGTAACTCCTGGAGACTCATGGCATGAGGCAGTGGCACCAGCGATGCAGCTGACTCCGGAGGGGCCGAGGATGTTCCTTTCCTTTCCTTTCCTTTCCTTTCCTTTCCTTTCCTTTCCTTTCCTTTCCTTTCCTTTCCTTTCCTTTCCTTTCCTTTCCTTTCCTTTCCTTCACCCAGCTTAGGATGAGCTGCAGAGGAGATGAGGCTCCTTGAGCTTCGATTTGGTCACTGGGGATCTTTGCCCAGATCACCCCTCAAAAGTTGCCTCTGATCCCTTTTTCAAACATGATTTGCTTTTCACACTGCAAAAATAGGGCTTTTGGGGGTGCCAGAGCTGAGCCTTCGGCTTCCATCCCTACTGAAGGTGCCTTTGCCAATGCTGCACACCCGATGTTTCCCATCCCACCTCTTGACAAACTCTTTTCCAAGCGAAAAATACATCAGAACATTTATTAGCAAGGCTGGGCTGGGAGAGACACTCTCATGCTGTTATTAGAGGAATTTTTACCAAAATCTGTATAATACAAGATGTAACATGCTCCCTGTGCTTTGGCAGGTGAATTCCCTCTTGCAGACTTTAAATCCTGCCCCTTCCTCAGCTCTGTGGTGATTTTAACCACCATAAGGCTGACCAGGAAGCTGTAAATTAAGTAGGATCTCAAATAATCTGTGTTTAAGAGGGGGTCAGAGGCCGTGCTGAGGGTGTTTTCCTCTTGGAGCTGATGTTTGCACTGTTTGCTTGATTCCAGGGGGAATGCTTGGCTTTGCCTCCTACTATGGTGACCACATGGTGCTACAGAAGAAGCCATCAGGGGCTGTGGTGTGGGGCCACGGGGAGCTGGGGGCCGTGGTCACCATGACTCTCTCAGGGGCTGGTGGCCTCATCATAATGAAGAAAACAGCACAGGTTAAAGGTCAGTCCTAGACCTTCACTAGAAACTGGGGCCGATGGTTTTGGTGGCCAAAGAACTTGTCTGAGTCCAAACCGGAGTTGATGGTGGGGTGACACAGGGTTTGTCACCACCCCTGGGTTTGTCACATTGCTGCCTTGGGACTGCAGGGGTGATGGTGACATCTCCAGCTCGTGCTTTTCCCTCTCCCGGAGACCAGGGAGATTCAGCCATCCCCCTCCGCACCAGCGCCAGCCTTTGCTCACTTTGGTTCCCAGCAGCAGATCCCGTGGGCGCCCAGCAGGAGCCGAGCTGCCGCTGGAGTGGGTGGCACCGCACAGGCTTGAGCTGAGCGATGAGGCTGTGGAGGGGAGAGGGGGAATTTAGTTTCTCTCCCTGTCCACATCATGTCTGAGGAATCTCAAGCACTCCTGGATTCTTTTTTGATCTATGCCCCCTTGATGGATCCTGTGGTATCTCTAAGCCCTGAAGGATGTTGCCTGTGCAAGCAGAGCCCTCCTGGGGTCTGGGAGGGCTCAGGGGCACCTCAAATCCCTGCCTGAAGAGCTGGGGGGAGCTCATCACCTTTGGGGGGTGAAAATGCTGCCCAAGGGTGCCTCTACAAGCTGAAAAGCCTGGAGGTGTCTTGTGGGAGCAGAGGGATCCTGGAGAGCTGCAGGATCCAGCCAGAAAATCCACACTAAGCTCCAGCAGAATATCTTTACGCTTCGATTTGGCGCCTCTAAAATTAGCCAGAGACATCTCAGTGTCACACACACCAAGCTGCTCCTGTAATCCCAGTTCCTCCCGGCAGCTTCTGCTCTGACACACATTTGTTTTCCAGATTTTCTTTCTTAACCCCGAAATTCCTGCAGGAGAAAGGTCCCTCTGATGGCAGAGAACTTCCGAAATCCATTTTCCCAACCTGCCTCTGTGGTGGGGAAGCTTTTCCCAGTTGCCTGTCCTTCCCCACTGGTTGTTGGCTGCTCATCCAACATCCTGGTGAAGGTCTTGAGGTCTTCATAAGGGTGGTGGAAGATAAGCACCATCTTCTTCCTCCAGGACCTTCTGGGACATGGACAACTTTCCTGGACCCAATGGATGGGGGCGGTCCCTACACACTGACAGCTGAGCAGGGCTTGGAGAACGTGACACTGCGAGACATCTACTTTGGAGATGTGTGGCTTTGCAGCGGGCAGAGCAACATGGCAATGACGGTCCTGCAGGTAAGGCCCCACAACACAGATGAGGCAGGATCAGGTAGGGATCAGGCAGGAAAGTGCCTTGCATGCTCCTGCCCCTGCCTCAGGTGGCCAATGCCAGCCAGGAGCTTGCCGCCGCCACTCGCTATCCCTATGTTCGTATCTTTGCTGCGGCACCTGCCCACTCCGATGTTGAGCTGGAGGACCTGGAGCGGATCGACTTGCCATGGTCCATTCCATCAGCTGGTGAGTGCAATGTGCCTCCAAAAGAGAGCTTGGAAAGGGCTTTTCTCCCAATTTTTCCCTTTGCAGCCTGCTGTTTCTTGAGCAGAAAACCTGGGCCACGGGAATTTCACCTACTTCTCGGCTGTGTGCTGGCTGTTGGGGCGCTCCCTGTATGAGGCTCTGGGATCCCCCATTGGGCTGGTGGAGGTGGCCTGGGGGGGGACCCCCATCGAGGCCTGGTCCTCCCGCCGGGCTCTGCAGGCGTGTGGGCTCCCAGAGGACATGGGGAGGTGAGAGAAAGTGCTGTGGAAACACCATCTGTACCGTACCATGCTGCTTTTGGGGAGTATTCTCATCCCTTCCCACCCTATCTCCTCTCCTGGAGCCTCACTGCCCCCGCTATGCATCATTATGCCCCATCAGGAAAAAACCCCCTCCCCATGCCAAGAGCGTAAGGCACTAAGGGTGGATAAAGGGAGAAGGGAGGGATCCCAGAGCTCCCTTTGGCACAGTGCTTGCTTTAACCTAAAGCCTGCCTTGTGCTTTGCACCCCCGTTAAGCCTAGCTTTGTCTTCCAGCACCTCCCCACATCAGCATCTCTCTGGCCCACAAATGCCCTCCGTGCTCTGGAATGCCATGATCCACCCGCTGCTCAACATGACCCTGCGGGGTGTTGCCTGGTACCAGGGTGAGCTCCCATTTCTATCCCCCGGGGTAGAGTAGCCCCCACTGTCCCACTCAGCTTTCACCAGCCCTTCTTTTTGGGCGACAGGTGAGGCCAACGCGTTCCTGCACACAGACCAGTACAACTGCACCTTCCCTGCGCTCATTGCCGACTGGCGCCAGGCTTTCCACATTGGATCAGCCGGACAGACAGAGCCGCTTCTCCCCTTTGGCTTCGTGCAGGTGTGCGGAGTGAGAGGCAAGACCCCCACCATCCTGTGGGGATGCCCAGGGAGGCTTTACCCACCCTTTCCCACACTGGAGGCCACTTCCAAGCTGGCAGCAGGGAGAGGACACTGTAAACACATGGACACATCCTGCCAAGTGCTGAAAATCTCAGGCAGGGACCGCAGTGGCCAGTTTTAGGGGCTGAGCCACTCCCCCACTTCCCCTGTGCCTTGTAGCTGTCCACCTACCGCCGCTGGAGTGCAGATGACAGCTTCGCCCGGCTCCGCTGGCACCAAACAGCCGACCTGGGGGTTGTTCCCAATGCCAGGATGCCCAGCACTTTCATGGCTGTCACCATGGATCTGGGCGATGAGCACTCTCCCTATGGCAGGTGAGTCCTGGGCTGGGGTGAGGGTGTAGGGATGGAGGTTTTGGGTACCAGCCCCATCTTCCTCCTCTTCTTCGGCAGTATCCACCCCCGGGACAAGCAGACTGTGGCACACCGGCTGCTGCTGGGTGCCAGGGCTGTGGCGTACGGGGACAAGGACCTCGTATTCCAGGGACCGTATCCCACCCGGGCTATCCTGGAGGTGACCAGGGGGCTGCTGAATGTCACCTACAGCCAAGTGCTCATCTGCCGTCAGAGGGCTGCACAGGCATTTGAGGTGAGGGGTGGGAAATCCTCCCCAAAGAGCTGGGAAAGGGAAGGCAACACTGATGGGAGTTTCTCCCCTCCCCAGGTGTGCTGCTCTAGCCAGGCATCCCCGTGCCGGTGGCTGCCGGCACCAGTGGTGGCTGTGGGATCCCACACAGTGACGCTGGCCCTGAGTGGCTGTGGGACACTGGTGTTGGGCCTGCGCTACGCCTGGGCCGAGTGGCCCTGTGACTACCAGGCCTGCCCCCTCTACAACCCCCAGGGGCTGCCTGCACCCCCCTTCCTGCTGGACACCCTCCCTGCAGGGAACACTGCTGGAGGGAGGGAGCTGCTGCTTCTCCCCAGCTCCAGGTTCCCCCTAAAATAGGGAGATGAGTGAGCTCAGGCCTCTGGCAAAGAACTCATGGCTCCTGGCACTGTCCCTTCCCGAGCCAGGGAAGCAGAAGCTTGATTACTACCTTATTAATTGAACAACTTTTCAGCTCCTCTTTGGACTCAAGCCAAGGCTGTTGGGGGAGGTGAGGGGGGAAAAGCCAATTTACAATTAAGTATATGAAAAATGATGTAAGGAGAAGCAGCAGGACACATTACTGGGAGCTGCACCCCTCACTGCTGCTCCCTTGCCTGTGGAGCTGGTCCTGGCCCTCCAGACACCCCATTTCTCTGGGCACAGACTGCTGATCCCCAGGGCAGGGTGCTCACAGGATGCAGGATGGAGAGGCGGAGAGAGGAGTTCTGCCAAAAACACTAAGGCTGGGCTGGGACAGGGAGCTGTGGAGGGCCACAAGTGCTTTCCACCTCCCTCTCTTAATAAACAGTTAATAAACCACCTCATTTTACTCCTGGATCCTTTTTTTCCTTCAAGGGAGCATTCCTAATTCTCCATTCCCCACCTCTTGCCATAACAGCAGGGAAATTTGTGTGGAAGAGGCACAGCGTGGCACCTAGCACTTAGAATAAGAGACCCGAGAGGTTCTGCACAAAATGTGGATTGTTTAACTCTGCTGGACAAATATACGTAGGAAGGGAAAGGCCAGGTGCAGGAAGAACAGGCAGGCTCAGCCCAGCTGCTGCAGTACAGCTGTGTCAGAAAAGTGGATCCTGGGATCACAAGATCCCTGCCTGCTGCCTGCTTCTGGGTCAGGCAGAGCCGAGCGAGTCCTGTGAGGCTTTTCCCATCGTTTCCACTCCAGGCTTTGGTTCTAGACAAGGGGGAAAGAGCAGGCAGTTAAATAGCTGGGCAATGGCAGACTAGGAACTGGGCTTTTTCCAGCACCATGCAACTGGCCCAGGAGTCAGCTGTGCTGGCCCTGGGGTGCCATAGTAATGAGGATGCGGAATCCAGCTCAGTCTGTGGATTCTTTTAAACCCCAGTTCAGACTGTGTGTTCAGGGCCAGGAACAAAGCCTAGGCCTCTTGGCTCCTGCCTGTGGGGCCAGGCTGTCTCACAGAGCCTGGAAACAACTTGCTATGGGCACCAGGAGTCCCTGTGAGACCCCGAGGAGGCACCCAGTTCCCCAAAACCCAAGGGAGAGGGAGAAGTGCAGGCCTTGGGAATACAGCTCTGTCTTGGAACCCATCTCCATCTCCACACACAGCCCCACTCTTCCAACGTGTGCCATGCCAGTGGGAGAAGGGGGCAGGCCTAGCATTCTTGGCATCAGCCCCTCAGGATTTAAAATTCCCAACCCCACTCCTAGCAGGATAAGCTGCCAAAACCAGGGACCCTCCCAGCCCCACAGTTTGCCCAGAGCTTGGATTTAAGCGGCAATCTCTTGGCTTGCTGTTCCTATAGCAACCCCTGCCCACACCTTGGATCGCAGTGGCATCATATTCTGAATGCCAGAATCCCTTTCTAGAGTTGTCAACCCTCACAGTGACCCCCAACTATGCCCCAAACACCTTAAGGTCTTAGCAAAAGATTTAGGGTGGTCCAGCCACATTTCCAGGGTGGGATCTGGTGGTGTGGGAGGCAAGAAAAGAGGGAAGAAGTTGTCTCTACCCAAAAAGCCTACCTAGGGCCGCACCATTGGAAAGGGCTGTACTGCCTTCAGCCTCGGGGGTCCAAGCTTGGTGTTTGGGCTTGGTGGTCTCCAGCCCAGCCAGCAGCGTCATGAAATCAATGACAGTGTCAATGTCCTCCTTGTTGGCAGTGGCTTCCCTCAGGGCGCTGACGGCATTGAGGCGGCTGAAGGAGGTCAGCTTGGAGATGTTGGCGCGGAGGAAGAGAAGGATAACGTTGAGGTCGTTGAGAGGGCAGGTGAGCATCCTGCGACTGAGCAGGTCAAAGGCAGGCAGCATCTCATAGACAGAGAGCAGCCCCTTGTCCCACTGGCAGAGCTGCAGGGCATTGTAGATGACAACAGGGATGAGGAGGACATAGACACTGCCAACTGAGAGGCTGATGATCTGGAACACAGAGAAGAAGACCAGCTTGCAAGGGATGAGCGTGGGGATGTGTGGCTCTGCCTGGAGCAGCCCCGTTTTGATGGAGCAGCTGAACTCATCCTGAAAGAAGATGTTAAGGTGGAGAAAGACCAGGTAGAGGCAGGTGGCAGCCAGGAATAGGAGCAGCAGCAGGTTCCGCAGGATGTAGATGAACACCAGGGCATGGGCATGCTGTTTGCAGGTCAGGTACCGCTCCAGCAAGGGGAACTCGAAATACCTCTCCTGGCGGGCCCTGGTGGTGGAGGGACACAGGGGGAGTGAGAGACACCCCCCAAACTGCACCATTTCACCCATGCCCATCCTGGATGCAGCCACAATGCCACATGGAGGGACTCCAAGGGCCACAGTGACGTGACCTGGCCTCACCTCTCGTACTCCTCCCAGAATCGCTCCGGCTCGGCACTGGCCTGCTGGACCTTCTTCATGTGCTGCACCAGGCGCACGGAGCGGTTGTAGGATTTATCCAGCTCGTCGATGATGAACAGGAGGTCAGAGTGCAGGGTGGGGGCGGCAGCGTAACGCCACAGCAGGTACGGCAGGTACATCAGCACCGCCACTACCAGCAGTGAGTAGGGAAAGACCTGCACAAAGAAGACGAACAGTTGTTGAGGGTGTGGAGTCGCTCTTGCTGTGAGCATCCAGATGGGATGCAGGGGCACCCGGACATGACTTTGACCCTACCTTGAGAGCCCAGAGGGACTTGGTGACAGCATGTCCTTCAGCATCGAAGCTATGGTGGATGAGGGAGTCCCAGCAAGCTGTGTCGGTGTAGGCGGACTGCTTTCCCGTGAAGTTGGTGGGAGAGAAGCAGCTGATCTGGGAGCCTGGGGTGAGGAGGAGGAGAACAAACCTCAGCCATGGAAGAACACTCCATAGCCATGAGCCATTGCCTTACAGGAGAGTAATTACATCTCAGGCATTGCTTTGAATTTAAAAAAAAGCCTGTCTCATGGCGGTGCTGCGTTTCTAGCAACGACTTTTCCATCTCTTCCCAAACACAAACCCTTTGTATGTAGTAGTGTGTACATGGTGCAGGGAATTAGAGACCAGCCAGATACTGGAGTAAAACCAAATCCTCGGGGACAGCAGCTGGATGTTGGCCGAGGCCAGATTTAGCCTGAAGTCACAATGCACTATAAATGCATCTCTCTGTGCTGCTGGCACCCTCCTCCTCCTCTTCTTCCTCCTTGGAAACAAGAAGCCTGTGGCACCCAAAGGTGCTGGGCGCAAGCAGCTGAGGCTGGGCATTGAGTCAGTGCTGCTCCTGGGGTTAGCCCAGCTGTTCCCAGGCTCTCCCAGTGAATTATGATCCATTACAAATAATCAATAAACACTTGTGAGGCAGAACAGCTCCTAAAACAGGACTTCCAGGCTGTTCTGCTTGGGATCATGACATCATCAAGAATACAAGGGGTTTGCCACAACAACCAAACCACTGCTGGTGATTGCCCATGACCCGAAGAACACATTAGAAAAGCCACAACTCACCGGCAGAGAACTCCCGGGCAAAAGCCAGTGAAACGAGGCAGATGGGCAGCCCCACGGTGACAAATTTCAGCAGGCGATCACTTGGCAGCTCCAGCCGCAGGCCCTTGGCTCGGGAACTGCTGGGATCCGGGAGCAGAGCATCAGAGAGCATGTACTCAGCGGCCGTGTGCGAGAGGGACATTTTGAAGTGAGGAAGAGGAGACACTGGCAAGGGCAGCCTGAGGTGTGACCGGCTCGAGGAGTGACTTTGCTCAGCTGAGGAGTCCCTGCCGAGAGCCTGCCCAAGTGCTGTGTCCGGGGGCTGTGAACGACAGCTCAGACAGGGCATTAAATTGCCTCATAATTACAGGGGAAGCCTTTTCACAAATAGAAATAGAGAAACCCACCCCAGCAGCCGCAGCAGTGAGCTGGGAAGGCAGCAGGCTGGGAAGGCAGCTTTCCTCCCTGACAGCATTCCTACAGGGCAGCGTTCCTGTCCGGCCGCAGCCGCTCCTGGCTCCCCGTGGTTTTATGTCCCTCTCTCATCAGACAGATTCCTGGCACCATAGCCCGAGGGCATGGGAGTCCCCAGCTATTTTCAGCAGGGAGCCAGGGGACTGGGCCTTTCCCCCAGCAAGAAGCCCCAGCCAGGTATCCTGTGGCCCCTTGGGGTACAAAAAGCCCTTTCCAGCACTCAAACCAGCCGGCCAGGCCAGAGAACATCCTGCTGCCCAGCCCCAAGCTCCCAGGACAGGTCAGGAGATACCACATAGGGCAATTTTGAGGCAGAACATCAGCTGCAATTCCCCAGATCATCAATCCCTCCACTTGCCTGCCACTCAGGGCACAGGGGGAGGAATCTGGCTCCAAGGAAAGCTCCCAGGGGCACAGGATCCCAATAAGGGGTTCTAGAAATAAGGGCATTGAAGGTAACTGAAGGGGTAGTGGGATAGAATAGTTCCTCCCAGCAGCACAGTGCTGAGAAACCCACACCAATGCTGCTGGCAGCATGGAGCAGGGGCAGTCCCGGAGCTGCTCTGTCCAGCCAAGACAAGGAACTCCCTGTGCAGTCTCTCAGCACAGCAAAAATAGCCCAGAGCCACTGCCGAATTGCACTTTTGATGGATTTTCCAATGAATGGACTCTCCAAATCTGAGCTAAACAACTCTGGAGAGATGAGTGACAGCTCCAAAATCTGGGACGGGCTGCACCCAAGTCTGCTCAAGCCTGCACAGGGATTGAGTCCCACCTGGTCAGAGCACAGAGACAACCCCATCTCTCAAGGAAACTGGAGCTTTTATTGCTCGGAGACAAGTTCAAAACATGGATCAGGCAAAGCCCAACTTCCACCCAGCCTCGTTTGTCTAGAGGCTCTTCAGTGTGTCCAGCTGCTTTCCTGGGCCAGAAGAACATGTAGGCACCAACTCTGAATCCAGCAACATCAGCATCAGCACAGAGCAGCCTTCACCCCACCACCGGCTCCAAGGTGGGCACAGGTGCTGCCACGTGCTGGAGATGCGGAGATACGTGGCACCATTCCAGTCCTGCCTTGTCAGTCCTTAGGGATGTCCAGCTCTAGCTTCCTCAGGGTTTTTTGGAAGAAGAGGGGTGGCTTGCAGACAAAGTCTAAGGGCTGGGCCATGGGCAGGCAGAGCCGGTGGGCATGCAGGTGCAGGGGCAGGTGCCGAGCCTTGCTCTGCTCCAGCTTCAGCCTCCTCAGGGTGAGTTCAGGAAGCTTCTGCAGCAAGAACAGAAAATGTTCTCTTCAAAACTGCAGTTTTTCAGCTAGGACTTGAAATCCCCAGCCCACAAGGAGCTGGGAACACACAGGGCTGTATCCAACTCCAGCTGCTCCCCAGTGCAAGACCTGCCTTACCTGGGGCGCCAGTTTGCTCCAGTGCGAGTATTTGTGATCCCCCACGATGGGGCACCCCAAGCCATAGGCCAGGTGAACTCGGATCTGGTGCTTCACCCCTGAGGAGAAAAGGGGAAGAAGAGAAGGGTGACATCCAGTTGTGCCGGGCCTTGGCACTCCGTGCTGTACAATGCCGTGCCAAAATTGCTGGCAGCCAGCAAACAGCTTGGCGGCAAAGCCTCACCCCAGCAGGGCTTATTCCCAGAGCTTTGTCCCAAAAAGGATTCCAGTCTTGTCTAATGACAAGTTCCCCGCTTCCAGAGCTGCTGATGACTGAAAAAAGAGCAGTTCCAGCCCCAGGACAGCTGGGCAGGTCTCACTCACCAGTGATGGGCTGGAGTTCCAGCAGCGAGCAGGCGGAGGCACTGGCCAGCCGGCGGTACCGAGTCACTGCACTCTCAGCATTCTGGTTCTTGCGGATTTTCATCACTTTCCCGTCCTCTGGACACAGGCGGTAGTTGGGAGCCAGTGTCATCTGAAGGGTGGTGGGAGGGTGAGTTGGGGGAGGCAGGAGCGGGTGTTGGGGTTGCCTGGCCAGAATGGTGGCCAAGGGAACATGGCACTCACCTTGTAGTGGGACTGGTGGCTCTGCACCTCCTTTTCCACGATGGGGATCTCCACAATACCCTCAACGGGGTCCGGGTCCCCCAGGACAATTGCCCTAGAAAGGGAAAGCAGAGGTCTGTGGGGTGTCACTCTCACAGGATAGGAAACCACCCTTCAGCCCCTCTCCCACAACCCAGTCCGATAAAATGGTGCTGAAGGGGGAAGATAAACCACACCCCCTACTTCCACAAAGCCCCCACATCCCAGGGATTGTCCCCTCACCCTTTTTTTAAACCCCCTTCACAGCCCCTTCTTCACTCAAACCTTTCCTACCAGTAGATCTTTTCCACCTGACGGGTTTTGAAGAGCTGACGGATCTGCTCCGCTGCCTCCTTGCTCCGCGCCAGTACCATCACACCCGTGGTCTCCTTGTCCAACCGGTGGCAGAGATGGAGGGGGTCAGCTTTCATGTTCTCCAGCATCTTGGCCAAAATGGGCAGCACATCAGCGATGCAGTTCTTGATGCCAGGGCCGCCTGTGTGACCCAAGGCAGCAAGGAGTCTCACCTCTTGTACTGCCCATGCACTCAAAATCACTCCAAAATGCGAGGGGAAGGCCAAGATCTGACAGTGACCAAGCCCCTGGAACCCTCCCTGGGAAGGGAAACCCCAGCACAGGAATGGCAGAGATAGAAGATCCCCGTCAGCACCACGGACCCATTTCCATTCCCCACTCCCCCTCACCATGCACAGGGAGCCCGTACGGTTTGTCTATCACCACAATCTCCTCGTTCTGGTATACAGTTCTCTGCTTGAGGATCTTGGCCAGGACATTCGGGTGAACCTGCTGCAGCTGCTTGCTCAGTGCAGCAAGTTCCCGGAGCCATCGCTGCGTTGGGTCCTTGGGGATCTGAGAAGAGAATGAATCACCAGTGGTGAGGGATAAACAGCTCTTGGGTTTCACACAAACCTGCAGCAACTTGCTCGCCTTCCATGTGCTCCTGTTCCATGACCGAGGGATGGCATGGAACCCAGAGGGATCGGGATAAGCTCAAGTCAGTGGCCTTAGTGAATCTCATGAGGTTCAACCAGGCCAAGGGCAGGTGCTGCACTTGGGTCGGGGCAACCCCCAGGATCCATCCAGGCTGGGGATGAAGGCATGGAGAGCAGCCCTGGAGAGAAGCACTTTGGGTGGTGGTGGGTGAGAGCTGGACATGCCCTGGCCCAGAACCCTCCCTGTGCTGGGCTGAGCCCCCAGCATGGGCAGCAGGGGAGGGGGGCATTCTGCCCCTCTGCCCTGCTCAGGGCAGACCCCACCTGCAGAGCTGCCTCCAGCCCTGGGGTCCCAGCCCAGGAAGGACCTGGAGCTGCTGGAGTGAAACCAGAGGAGGCCACGGAGATGCTCCAAGGGCTGGAGCCCCTCTGTAGCCAGGCTGGGAGAGTTGGGGGTGTTCACCTAGGAAAGAGAAGGCTCTGGGGAGAGCTTAGAGCACCTTCCAGTGCCTAAAAGAGGCTCCAGGAGAGCTGGAGAGGGACTTTGGACAAGGGTCTGGAGTGACAGAATAAGGGGGAATGGCTTCACGGCGACAGAAGACAGAGTTAGATGAGATATTTGGGAATAAATTCTTCCCTCGCAGTGAGGCCCTGGCACAGGTTGCCCAGAGTAGCTGTGGCTGCCCCTGGATCCCTGGAAGTGTCCAAGGCCACGCCGGACGGGGCTTGGAGCAATCTGGTCTAGTGGAAGGTGTTCCTGCCTCTGCGGGTAGAACTGGATGTTCTTTCTCGTCCCATCCCACCCGATTCCTCTCACCCCTGAGTCCCACCGCACGGTGCACGCCGGGAGTTGTAGTCCGGGGTCGCCTGGGCCCAGCGCTCCGCAGTCCACTCACCTCTCGTTCTTGCCCCTCCTTCCTGCGCAGCCGCTCCGCCAGCTCCTCCGCCCGCAGAGCCGCCGTCATCCGCCCGCTCCCGCAGATGCCACGCACCGCCCAGGCCAGCCCCGCGCCGCTCCGCCAACACCACCTCGCCGCGCGGCTGCCCGCCGCCATCTTCTGCCTCTTTCTCCGCGTCCCTCTGTCGGCCAATGGCGACGCCGCGGGTGCAGCACCGCGGAGAGCCTGTCTAATGGGAAGGCGTATCCAGCTGAGCGACAGCTGCGCTAGCCAATGGCGGCGTGCGGGGGGGTGTTTAAACCGCGGCAGCAGTTGCGGGTCATAACGGAGCTGAGGGAGCGGCGCGGCCGGGCCGGAGGTACTGGGGAGTGAGGGGGTGGGTGGGGGTCCCAGCCCAGTATAGCCTCAGCAATCCCCCCCAGTGCTGCCTCACTGCGCGCTGAGGGCGCTCAGCCCCGTCCGATTCCCCCCAATCCAGAACACAATACCGTTACATCGGATCTCTTGAGATTTATCAATAATGTCACTGAAAAAACGGTTTTTTGGTCAATAACAGTAATAATAAAAAAAAAAAGGGCGAAGCGTCAGCTGCCCCCATGCCGAGGTGCCCCGTCACTCGGTGTCCATACAGACCCTCTTGGGCAGCTGCTCCGGAGCTCCACTGCTGCCACGCTTGCCCTCGGGGGACTCCCCGGCCCAATCCCCTGGCACCCCCGGCCCCTGGGGCGGGTCGATGCGGCCCCTCCGCACGAAGTGCTCGATCCGGGCCTCCAGCCCCTCGCATTTGGGCCGGGCCAGCAGGGGCTTATAGGTGCGGGCTTGGACCCCTTCCACAAAGCCGCTGATCTGGCTGCGGAGCGGGGGCTGCAGCTCTCCCCAGGGCACCGGGTTGCTCTCTGGACCTGTGACATCATGGAAAAAAGCCATTTAATTATGCCTTCCTTTCATTTTTTTAAAACTAGTTAACTCTCTGTCATTCACAGAATCCTAGAACAGTTGTGTTGGAAGAGACCTTAAAGCTTATTCAGTTCCACCCCCTGCCATGGGCAGGGATACCTTCCACTATCCCAGGTTGCTCCAAGCCCTGTCCAGCCTGGCTTTCAAAACTTCCAGGGATGGGGCAGCCACAGCTTCTCTGGGCAACCTGTGCCAGGGCCTCACCACACTAACAGGGAAGAATTTCTTCCCAATATCCCATCTAACCCAGCATGCATTCCAAGGTATTCACCCCAAACTCCCCCTACCTTTTCTGGTGGCCATGGGAGCAGCATCCAGCCCTGCTAACATGTCCCGGAGCACATGGGTTTTGACGGCGTGGCTGGCCCAGAGCTGCTGCAAGTGTGTCACGTTGAAGCCCTGCACCTCTGGGTCGTAGAGCCACTGCAGGTCTGGGAACTCACAGTTGTACAGGACCAGGGGGAACTCGACTGCCATGCTGAGGGGGACAAGGACAGCAGTTGGGACCACAAAAAGGCTCAGGAACAATGGATCTGCTAAAACCAGCCCGGACCGTCACAAAACTCCCTTTCCCAGTAAGAGGTGACTTAATTTTCACAAAATAGCATGGACTACAGCTGTCAAAGCTTTGCTCAAGAGCAAGAAAACAGAGATCCTTGTAGATACATTCAGTGAGGCCACTGGCAGCCTGTTTCCATGCGTGAGACTGCTTTGCGTGCTGGCAGGGACACAGCTTGCCAGTGGCACTCCAGGCACGGCTGTTGCTCTGAAGAGCAGCCCATTGGCTTTTCCAGACCAATCCCTACCTGTACTGTGGTTTTCGGGGGTTCTTCTCTACATTCAGCAGCTCGTCAATGATGTCCGGGCTCTCCATGCCCTGGCCAATAAGGAAGAGCACGGCCATCATGCAGCGGACTTGGTGGTACAGGAATGCTTGTCCCGTCACCTCAAACTGGCACAGCTGGAAGGGATCCCATGGCCCAGCTTCCCCTCCTCTGTCCACCCACGTCACTCTGGCGCTGAGGATCGTCCTCTGGAAGTTGAGCACCCCATTGGCCACGTCCATCTTGCAAAGGTTGCGGAAGTCGTGGGTGCCCACATAGCGCTGGGCCGCGGTGTCCATGAGGGCCACGTCCAGCTGGGCGCAGGGAAAAAAGTATCGGTAGGTCCGGCTCAGGCAGCTGAAGCGGGCGCTGAACTCTGGCTCCACGGGGGCCCAGGCCAGCACGCGGATGTCAGGCGGCAGCACCCTGTTCAGGATGTGAGTGTAGCGGAGCTCCTCCTGCTGCCCCTCACCTGTGTGGCCGTTAAGCTGCTGCCCCTCTGGCAGACTGGAGCGGAGATCCAGGGAGATCACCTGCAGAAATCAGGAAAGCCAGGATTAGAGCACGGATGGATGGGTGCAGCAGCATGTCGAGCCAAGTCTTCCTACACCTCTGGGAAACAAATCCAGGATCTCCTACAGATGAAGGTGGCTTCAATCAGGCAATCCTGCCATGGCAGAGCTGTGAGTGCCTCTGAGGACCTGAGCAGATGCCATGGATTCCATTAATAAAGCAGGGAAAGTTGCAGGCTGCCTACATAGCATGGTCTCTGAATGGCTTCAGCTTTAGTCACTGGGTTACAATGTGCTTTTTTTTTTCCAAGCTGGAGGTGATGACTTGAAGGCAGTAACAGCCTGGCTGGCCATGAAGCCTGGTGTGGGAACAAGTTCATTCCCACCATGGGTGCTGTGTGCTGAAGTGGTGCAAGAGAAGGCACCAAATGCCTTGATTTCACATCTCATCCTGTGAAGGAGATCAGAGCAGCACTTTGAGGCTAAACCTATGCCAGATTTGCTTTCTGTGCTGGGAGGGAACGAAGGAGACCCAGCCCTATGGTGAGGCCATCGAGGTTGCGCTCTCCCCAATGTCTCAGCCAGCCGGATGGCTCCATGCCCACTGAGCAGGCCAGCTTGCTCCCCTCCCTCCACCTCCCACTCCCACGCTCCCTTCTGCTGGCTGCAACTCCCCTCAGATCCTTCTGTGCAGGAATTCAGCTGCCTGATGCTGCAGGAAGTGAGCCAGTTCCTGGGGATTTTGGGTTTTTGTATGGTTGGCAAGATAAATCAGCTGAGAGGGCCCTGCCAAGGGCAGGGCATCACCCCTTTTTTGGACAGCGCTGAGCTATTGGGAAATCTGCAGCCTAAAACATGTTTTACCCTCTAAAACAGGGCCCTGGAATAGAACTTCAACTAATATGGGGGAAAAGTGTCACTAAAACGGCTTCAAAGGTCTGAAATCATCATTCCACATGCAGGAAGCCATTGTTAGGTTCACTTCCTGGGTTGAGCTAACGGCTTTTAAAGAACAAATCCAAGCTGTGCTGTGGGACAGTAATCCCATCAGATCTCCATCCCACCCAGGAAAACCGACAGGAACTCCTATGGAGATGCTGACCTGCCCGAAGGCACTGACACCCTTGTCCGTGCGCCCGCAGCGGTGGTAGTTGGATGTCTGTCTGTCATCCACCAGCCGCGTCTTCTTCAGGGCTTCAAAGAGCTTCTCCTCGATGGTGTTGGGGGTGTTCTCCTGGCTGGCAAAGCCCTGGTAGCCCCAGCCCAGGTAGGCAATGCGCAGTGCCACATGTCTGCGGCTGTGGGCACCGAAATCGAAGGGCCGTTGTTGGCGTTTCCTGGCTTTCCCCGGGGCTGGAGGAACCTCTCTCCTCCTAGCACCCTCCTTTTCCCCCCGGAGCTTCTCCTGCAGCCGCTTCACCTCCATTTCCAGCTCCTGCACCCTCCTCAGGAGCTGCTCATGGTCAGTAGCCATGCTCTTCTCAGCCATAACCACCACCTTGGGTGTCAGTTTGTTGCTGGTGGATCCTTGGGGTCTGTAGGGAAAGAAGAAAATGGTAGATTTGCATTTTTATGTGGTGTTTTTTTAGATCTCTAGGCTTGTTCTGCAAAATAACTGTTACCAATAGAGTCAGTGTTTATTGTCTGAGCCCCTTGGTGTTCCCAGGGGAGCACAGGCAGGGCCACTGGGGCGTAGCTCAGGCAGCTTCATCTCTGTCAAGTCTCTTTTTTTGGACTCCTCAATCACTCCTCTTCCCCCAGCTGATGGGATCTGCTCTGTCAGCAGCAACACATTCCCGGCGAGCCGTCACGGAGCCCTTGGCACTTTCACACCTGCATCCCCACTGCAGACAGCGTGCTGATGGCTGCCACTCATCCCACCCTACCATCTGCTCCCACTGTTCCCAGCAGCACCAGGAACACTTGCAGCTTTTCAAATCCCCCTAAAGAGATCCTAAACCCATGCTGAGAGTGGAAACCATGTCTGCATCCCTTTTTGTCACAGGGCTGGCTGGAGGTTTACTATCACCAGACTCATAAATGAGCATCTAAACACACTGCACCGAGCCCTTCCCTCCTCTGAAGTAAAATACCCTCTTGTATGTCCCTTGATTAAATCATGACTAAATATTGTGGGTTTAGAAGCAGAGGTAAAAGGAAAAAACATTAATCTCTTGCCCAGTGCATGGAACTGCCCTGTGACCATCAGGACTTCATTTATCACATAATTAATTCTATGTAGTTTTCTAGCAGGAACTTAAGGGTTTTGTTTGTGTTACTGTAGGGAAAAGCCTTCTGCTGGCAGCAGGAGGTTTAGCAGTGTACTGAGGACACCCCAACCTAAATCAACACCCCTGAACCCAAAAACAAGAATCTCAGAGCCCCTTTGACACCTTTAGCCAGCTTGAATGTGCAGCAATAAATTAACCCTGGTTTCTTTTTCCGCAGAATTCACCCAGTTTGGTGGGAATCATGGAGAAAGTGCTAGGAGCAGACTGTGAGGAGCAGCTGGCAGCCGAGATGAGCCAGCTGAGCACCCGGCAGGAAGACAGTGAGGGGCTGTCATGTCTCCATGATGATCCCTATGCTGAGGCATCCATCTTTTTTGGTGCACAGCCAGCCCTTGCCACCGATCAGAGGGAAACCAGGAGGTTGGTGATGAAGAGGAAGGTGCTGAGGCACAGACCTGATGGAAGGGTGGAGGTCTCTGATGAATCAGTGAACACCAAGCCAGATAACAATGCTGAGCCACGGAGCCTGGGGCATTCCAGGACTTCTATGGATGACACCATCTCTGAAGGGGAAATAGAGACCAGCAGTGGCTCCTTGGAGAAGTACCTGCACTATGATGATGATGACTGGCTCCGTGAGGATAGCCCCTGCTCTCTCCTTGGCGATTTTGGGAGCGAGAGCATGTTCCAGTACTCTGCTCCAGGAAGACCACCCACATCCTACATTCTTCCACAGGCTGGTAAACTGAAGAGAACCGACCGAGTGGCCAAATTTAAGAAATACAAACAAGAATGGGAGAGATTCAGCTTTCCCGGGGAGGACCCACATGAGACCTTGCGCTTGGCCATACGAAAGCAGATGCTCCAGCCGGGGCTGCCACGCCAGAAGCAGAAGCGCCTCGTCCCCAACACGTACGTGGTGCCCACAATGAAGTCGCGTGAGGCTCTGCGCTGGGGCGTGCGCTGGGACCTCGCCCGCTGCCTCATGCCCCGTCGGTACACCTCCTCCTAGAACCCCAGCCCTGCTGCCTCATGCCCTGTCAGAACACCTCCTCCTAGAACCCCAGCCCTGCTGCCTCGTGCCCCATCGCAACACCTCCTTCTAGAGCTCCAGCCCCACTGCTTTCTCCTTCTCAGCATCCTCCATAGTCTGGAAAACCCCATTGGTGCACTTCAAGGAGGTTAACTTTTGGTGTGGAGGAGGTCTTTTTTGCAACATCTCAGCGGTATCTTTTTTTAATAAAGCATCTGCAAAGGTCTCCTACTGTTCTGTGAGTTCATTAGAAATGCTGCAGGCAACATCCATCATTCCAGACTTATCCCTGCATCACCTAACTCTGTTCCCTTTGCCTTATTTTACCTCCTCTTTAAAATAAAGGAGCATTAGGATAGAAGCAAGGTACTATTAGCCTTAGTACTAGTGTTATTGCTGTTATTAGCATTAATTTTTTTCCCAGATATGGGAATGGACTGAAAAGGCAGCAGTTCTGGTGCAGGAAAGGGTCCCCAAAAGCTCCATGGGATGGCTGGAAAAGGAAGTGGGATGATGGAAGCATGTGACAGGTGCAGCCCGGAGTCCTGTGTCCAGCTTCCCCTGAACCTCCTCTGGAGATGATCCCAGATGGGCAACACACAAGCTTGGGGACCCTGCTGTCACCCTACAGTGCAGGGGTTCTGGCATCCCAGGGGACCTCCCAGGGTGGTGGTCACTGGCTCTCCAGCACCCTGTAGATCCCCATCCATCTGTGAAGAGGTCTTTGCCCCCCAGAACCCTTGAAACCCTGCTCAAACCCTATGGGGAACAGCACCCCCATCCTACAGCTTCCCTGCCCCTTCAGCACCCAAGAGCCCCTTCCCTCCCCTCTCAAACCCTGTGGCGTCCCTGTCTGCAGCGGGGGACCCTCCCTGCCCTACAGGATCTCTGTCATCCAACTCCCCAGGGACCCCCACTATCCTATGGGGCTGTCTCTATTCCCCAGAGATCTGTAAAACCTTATAGGGACCAGTGCTGGCACTGTGTGGAATCCCTCTGTGCAGCTGGGGACCCTCACTTGCCCTATGGGGTCCCTGTCCCCCCAACACTCCAGGGACACCCCAAAGCCCTATGGGATCCCTGTATCTCCATCACCCTGGTGACACCTCCTCCCCTCTTGTCCCGGGACTCAGCAT
>VZRN01005827.1:1807326-1874743 GCA_013397935.1 Dasyornis broadbenti | reverse complement strand
CTGCCCCAAGCAGGCCGGCCGGGGCACAGCCCGCGGGCTCGGCCTGTTCCCCACGGCCCCCGCGCCCCCCGCGCCCCGGGCCGAGGCGGAGGATGAGGAAAGAGGTGGGTCCCGGAGTCCCCCGGGGATCCCGGTGTCGGCCGAGCATGACACCCGCGGGGTCCCGAGGGAGGCACGGCCGCTGCCCCCGGGACTACGGTGAAGGGGGTGGAGTGGGAGGAAGATTCTCATTGCAAGCCTTTTGTTGTAAACTAAAACAGAAGTAGTTTCACCTCAGCATGAGGAAGAACTTGACCTGGAGAGTGGCAGAGCGTTGGGACAGGCTGCTCACAGAGGTCCTGGATTTTCCTTCTCTAGAGACATTCCAGACCTACAGGAACACTTTCCTGTGTCACTCACTCCGGCTGACCCTGCCTTGGCAGGGGATTTCGACTGGATGATTTCCAGAGATCCCTTCCAACCCTAAAGATTCTGTGATTCCTTTTGTTTTATTTACGGAGTTGCTGCCTTTCCCAGTGTCGCTAGCGGAGATCTCACTGATGAACAAGTTGATCCACACATCCCTGGTGGAGTCCAAGCAGCATGTGGAGATCCTGCAGCGGGACCCCAGCTCCCCGCTCTTTTCCATCAAGACGTTCGAGGAGCTGCCCCTGTGAGTTACCACAGCCCCTGGCCCCACCAGGCACCAGTGCCACCAGCCTCCTTCACATGGGCCCTTGTGATGTTTTGTTTTCCACAGGAAGAAGGAGCTGTTGCAGGGGGTTTATATGATGGGCTTCAACAGACCATCCAAAATCCAGGAGCAGGCTCTGCCACTCATGCTGGCATACCCGTAAGTAGGAACACAGTGCGGCTGAGCCCCGGCTTCTTGCAGCATCCCAGCACTGTGGTGCCACGCAGGAACACCCCGACCCCTGTGAGCCACTAAGCTGCTTTTGCTTTGCAGGCCCCAAAATCTGATTGCCCAGAGCCAGTCAGGGACAGGGAAAACAGCAGCTTTTGTCTTGGCCATGTTGAGCAGAGCCAATGCCAACGAGAAATACCCGCAGGTAATGCAGGGCAGGGAGAGCT
Organism: Dasyornis broadbenti; assembly: GCA_013397935.1. NCBI lineage: Eukaryota > Metazoa > Chordata > Aves > Passeriformes > Dasyornithidae > Dasyornis > Dasyornis broadbenti. The sequence continues at coordinate 1,873,672 of VZRN01005827.1, read as the reverse complement.
GGTGCAGGAGGGGTTGGCCCAAGCGCCCAGGATGCTGCCAGGGGCAGAGCTCTGGGCTTTGTCTCAGTTCCTGTCTTTACCCACTGGAGTGGGGTGATAAACCACCAGGGCCCATCACAGTGGCAGGTAGGACTAAAAGCACGGTGCCCACCTCAGGGAGGTGTTTTGACTTGCCAGAGTGGATCAATCCAGGCTTCAGTTATCCTGGAATTGAAGTTTTGAGTAGCAGCTGCAGATGCTGGTTTCTGGTGGTCAGATATTCCCAGTCCCCTCTCTGGGTGCAGAACCAGCATTGCTGGCTGTTTCCAACTGTGTAAAATCTCTTGTGCATATGGACAGTGTGACTGAACTAGGGCACAGGAACGAGCTGCACCACGGTTCCAAGAGAGGAATTTCCTCCTCAAAAATAGTAGCAGCAGCTTCTTTCTGCCCCCTTGGCTGGAGCTGAGAACACAGCCCAGCTCCTGAACCTCCAGCTGTGCTGCGCTGCCCATCCCCTGTGCCTCAGTACTGTGTGCTCCTCCTGCTGTCCCTGCCTGGTGTGCCCCGTCCCGGGCCTGACAGCTCCCTCCTCTGCCCTCCTGCCAGTGCCTCTGCCTGGCTCCCACCTACGAGCTGGCTCTGCAGATCGGGCAGGTGGTCCGGACGATTGGGAAATTCTGCACTGACATCAAGGTGAACTATGCTGTCCGGGGAAACCGAGGTGAGTCCAACCAGCACAGACACTGGCACTGCTCCAGAAATGGGAGGGGAGCACAGGGATCCCCTCTTAGAGCCTGGAGCTACCAGGGACTGCCCAGACCTCCATGAAGGGCAATAGTGTCTGTCCCCCTCTCCTGCTGAGGAGGCTTTTCCACCATCACTGGCCACTTTCAGACTCCTTTTCCCATGTGGAGCTGGTTTCCAGCCCCAAGGCTGTAGGGAAGTGTCACAATGACCCCTCAAAGGCATCACTGAGCAGCCAGAGTCTGAGCAAGCCAAGGGAAAACACAGAGCACCGGAGAGCTCCATGCCTGGAGGCAGCCAGACGCCTTTTCCTCCCTTGCAGTTCTGAAGGGCACAGTGCTGGAGGAGCAGATCATCATCGGAACACCAGGCACCACACTGGACTGGTGCTTCAAACAACGTATCCTGGACCTAACGAAGATCTCCTTGTTTGTGCTGGATGAGGCCGACATTATGATCGACACGCAAGGCCTCTCATGTCAGAGCATCCGCATCCACAGGCGAGTATTCCTGAGAGCTGGTGTCCTGCTTCCCTGCCTTCCCCTCTCTTCTAAAAGAGAGTGTCCCCATGGTGCCAAGGAGGCTTGTCCAGAGGTCCATCTTTCTGTAAAACTCAGTCTGCTGGACACACAGGAAGACACTTCACCTCACTTACTTTTCCTTTTTAGCTGTTACAGGCTTCAGGTTGAATCACAGAATCTTAGAATGGCCTCAGTTGGAAGGGACCTTAAAGCCCATCTTGTTCCCACCCCTTCCTGTGGGCAGGGACACCATCCACTAGACCAGGTTGCTCAGAGCTCCATACAGCTTGGCCTTGGACACTTCCAGGGTTGGGGCAGCCACAACCTCTCTGGGCAACCTGTTCCAGGTCCTCTCCATCCTCACAGGGAAGAACTTCCTTCTAATATCTAAACATATTTTCTTTCAGTGTGAAGCCCTTCCCCCCTTTACCTGTCACTCCAGACTTGTAAAAAGTCCCTCTCAATTCTTTTTTGTCAGCCCTCTTGTCTTCCCTTTCCATTGAAGGCAACACAAAATCAGCTTAAATTAGGGTTTCTGTCCTTTAGGGCAGCAGCTGCTCTCCAGGGCTGACAGAGCCTTTTCCCTGCTCTAGGGCTCTTCCCAAGAACTGCCAAATGCTGCTGTTCTCAGCCACTTTCAAGGAACCGGTGCGGGCCTTTGCGGAGCGGATCATCCCTGACCCCATCGTGATCAAGCTGCGAGAGGAGGAGCTCACCCTGGGCAACATCAGGCAGTACTTCATGGTGTGCCAGAGCTCGGACGAGCAGTACAGGGCCCTCTGCAACCTCTATGGCAGCTTCACCATTGGTCAGGTCATGATCTTCTGCCAGGTAAGGCACCTGCCTGGGAGAGCCCTGCATTGCCCCTCTCCCATTGGGAATAGCAGGAATCGGTCATTTTACAGTGTGGGCACAGTGGGCTCTTCCCAAGACCCCCAAAACAAAGGAGCAGACCCCAGGGGAGTGTTGAAAACTACCATGAGCTCCCTCAAAAGGAACAGGGGACTCTGTAGAGGGAATTGTTGGCCTCAGTCTCTCCCTGCGTGTCCAGACCCGGAGGCTCGCAGACTGGCTGTCGGGGAAGATGAGCCGGGACGGGCACCAAGTGGCCATCCTGACGGCAGAGCTGACGGTGGTGCAGCGGGCCAGCGTCATCCAGCGCTTCCGCGAGGGCAAGGAGAAGGTCCTCATTGCCACCAACGTCTGTGCCAGAGGTATCCTGGGAAACCCAGTGTCCCTCTGATGGTCTGAAATGCACTGGGCCTGTGGTTCTTCCATGTGGGCTTGAGCAGTGGATCCTGTGGGACAAGGTATCCCAAAAGGATCCTTTCCCTCTTTTCCAGGGATTGATGTGCAGCAGGTCACCACTGTGGTGAACTTTGGCCTCCCCATGGCTCAGGATGGCGAGCCGGATTTTGAGACCTACCTGCACCGCATCGGGAGGGCGGGACGCTTTGGGCACCGTGGCATCGCCTTCAGCGTGGTAGAGAGGGAGACTGTAGAGCTCGTGCACAAGATAGAGGAGTTTTTCCGTGAGTATCTGCGTGGATCCACCGCTCCAGGAGGCGGGGTTGGGACCGTGATCCCCTCCAGCTCATTTCCTAATTACAAATGGACCTTGTCGGGCTGCTCCTCTCCCCAGGGCTCATCCCACTGGGAACAGGTGACAGATGCAGCTTTTAGGGTGGTTTTTGCTCCCTAGCAGGCAAATTTCCCAAGAAACAGCCCTAGAGGTTTTGTGCAACTTGCAAGGGACATTACCAGTACCCAGGATGCCTCAGCACCTTCTTTTTTTATCTCCTTCAGGCATTTTTTCTGCCTTTCCTTGCAAGTCCTTTTACCAGGGGACCTGGTGCCCTGGTTCAGCTCAGCCCTGGGTGTGGGAGAGGAGATGGCAGCTGTGGAAATCTTTCCTGAGTGGAAATTGATTGTTAGCTGTCAACATCAAGAGGATTTTCATGGAATTTGCTAGATGCCATGGCTGCACTGATGACTTTTTGAATCCCAGTGCCTGTTGTCTGTGTGATTTTTAGAGGAAAGAAGGTTATAGAAACCTTCTGATGGGCAGGAGACAGTGTCCCTTCCTCAGCTCCAGCCTCAGAGCTGCTCAGCCGTCTTGGTTCCTTTAAATGCCCACTTGTCCTTGGAACCTGGAGTGAGCCTGAAGCAGACACCAGGCAGAGAGGATACGAGCCACACAGTCCAGCAAAGATTGTTGCCAGGCAATAGAAGCAATGAGCAGCTGAAAAAACCGACATGTGGATGAGTCCAACCACAGCCAGGGCCAGAAGGAGCCAGTATGAGGATGAACTCCCAGCGATCTGACTTGTGCTTTTCACATCATGATGTTGCAATTCGAGAATACAAACCTTCCCTGTCCCTCATGACTGTGGACGTGGGAGCAGGAGCACATCTGGAGGCCGAGCTCGGTGTGCTGCTGCTGTGGGGCCACTGCTTGCACTTGCTGCCGTGCCTTGGCTGCTCCCCTGATCCAGTTCCCCTCCTGCTTTCTCCCAGCTGATTTCCCCGCTGATCCAATTCCCCCTGCACTTCCTCCCAGTTGATTTCCCTGCAGAGGGTAATGCTGCAGTGAGTGCTCTGGGAGCTTCCCAGCTGGCATGGGGCATTCAGGTGGTGCAGACACCAGCTCAGGGGACGAGCTCTGCGCTTACCTCCCAACAATTGCTCTTTCCTTCCTACAGAGACCACAATCAAGGAGGTGGATCCCTATGACATTGATGAGCTGGAGAAGCTTGCAACTTCGTGAGGCGCAGGGATTCGTTCTTCCAAATCCAGGTTCTGGTTCTAAACAGGAGGAAAAGTTAGAGGGGAAAACTTCCTGGTTCTCTTGTATCCTCCTGAAGCTGTTGAGTTCTGTTGTGTTGCCTGAGGAGAGGCAGGAGCAATCCTCGTCTCGCTAGATGGCAGCAGGAATCCACTGCTGCCATCCCAAATCCCGGGGCGAAACTCAAGTGTTCAGGGTCCCAGCAGTGCAGGAGAGAAGTTGGACCCCCGGCAGTCCGAAATCCAAGTGGTGGGGATCCCATCGGTTGGGGAGAGAGGTTGGACCCCAGGGGCCTGAAATCCAAATATTCAGGGTCCAGGTGGTGTGAGGACAGAAGAAGCTGGACTCCAGGGACAGGGCTGCGTTTTTGCCTTTGTTAATCTTTAATAAAGGAATTGTTTGTAATCACCAGGGTGGCTCCTTCTTTACCAAAACCCTCTGAAATGTATCAACCCTCACAGGAGGGGTTTGATTAGGTCAGTGTTGTCAATGGTGTCATTTGCTGGGTTGGCTACTGCCCCCTGCTCTCCTCATCCAAATTTCTTCCCAAACCCAACCTGAAGGGGCACAAAAAGTGACCAAAACGTGATGAGAGCGCAACCAGAGGCGAGTGGCAGTGGGAGTAGGACCTGGTGGTATCGGGAGGGGGCCTGGTCCTGCCTCTGCAGCTCCTTGCTTCTGGCTTTACCCTTTTGGGGCATTTCAAACCCCAAAGCCTCTTTGTGGGGAGTCACATTTGGTATTAACAGTGTGATTTTGGTAACAAGCAATGAATTCTAATTAAAGTATCAGTGAGGGAGATGGGAGATGGGAGATAGGAGATCATTTTGCAGACTTTGCTGGGTGTTCCCTGATCCCCCCCACCGTATGCACCCCCAAATCCCCCCTGGCTTGCTTCAGCCCCCTGGCATTGCGTTACGGCACAGCCACCCCTATGAATGTTTGATGGGCTGGGGCATGGCAGACAGTGGGAGATGAAATATCAAACCTCACTCCTTGCCTGGCTTCCCCAGCTCCAAACCCCCGAGCTTTGATCACAGGGAAGTGGCAGTGTATTTTCCCCTCCTTTAGCCAAAAAAAACTGGCGGGGGGGAGGAGTGGGGAACACTCAGAAATTAAATTCCCACGTGGGGGAAATGCAAAGATGCTGCCATTCCCGCAGTGAGTGTGCCTGTCCTCAGCCCTGAGATTGCAGGGACCCAGGCAGTAGTGGCGTCGGGTTCCCCCTGTGCCGGCAGGTTGATAAATAATTAACAGTTAATCAGGACTGGGCTTAATTACCTGGGGGTAACCAGAGAGGAGGTCGCGCTGGAGAGCGCAGCCCTGCTTCGGCATGCCGGTGCTGGACATGGTGCCATGGAGCGTGGCTGGGCACTGCCGCCGCTTTGGAGGGGGCCCTGGATCCTGTGCCTGCTGCCAGCGCTGGCGGGAGGTGAGCACCGACCCATCCCTGCATTTCCCGGGTGGGGGGCGAGCAGAGGCCTGACAGACACATTGCTCCGGGGCAGGGCAGCCACTGGCAGCCAGCGAGGCGGCCTATGAGGAATGGCGGATGACGGGTGTACGAGGCCGGGCGGTGGAGCTGAGCTGTGGGCCAGCAGCCGCGGCCCCGCCAGCCGTGGTCTTCTGGAGCTTCACGCCGCAGGGCGAGGGTCTGCCACGGGCTGTGGCCGTGGGCTCGGGCAGGGAGGTGGCTATGGCCCCTGGCACGGGCATGCTGGGCCGGGTGACGCTGCGCAACGGGACGCTGGAGCTGCGGGAGCTGCGCGTGGCCGCCCAGGGCCGCTTCCTCTGCCAGGGGCTCTTCCCAGAGCGGGGCCGGCTCCGTGTGGGCTATGCTGCCGTCCTCCTGCGCGTCCTGGGTAAGTCCCTGGCCGTGGCCAACCTGAGGGGCCCTGCTGGCCAGCAGCCAGCATCACACTCCCCCGGATTGCGGTCAAGCAGCCCACTGCCCGGTAGCCAACCAAGCCATCCAACAAAATACTGCCCTAGCTATCAAAGGGCTCCACCAGTCAATAAAGTGTAGCGCAAATCAGAGTAGTGCCCCACTAGCCAATGCAGAGCCCTATTAGCCAACATGGTGGTTCTCTAGCAACTGTAGTACCCCACTAGTTAGTGGAGCACCCTACTTGCTAACGTAGTCTGCTACAAGCCAACATAGCACACCACTAGCCAATATGGCATCCCACCAGCCAATGTAGCTCAACATAGCACCCACGTGCCAACCCAGAGCGCCATTAGCCGGCACAGCACACCATTAGTTAGCATACCATTAGCTAGCAAACCTCCCTTGCCTCCAACTAGTGTAGTCCCCTAGTAACCAACATAGCAGCCCACTAGCCACCCTCATTTCCTTGCCCTGGCCCCCTGAGCATCTCACCACCCCAAACTAGTCCAAGTAGCCACCCCAGTTAGTACTCATGCCCACAGTCAGGACACCCCTCACTAGCCCATAGGTGTCCTCACAAGCCATTCTACTGCCTGCTATAGCACTTCACTAGCCAATCATCTGGGCCAGGGGAGATGGGTGGGCCCTGGGGCACTCAGATGCCTGTGGCAGTCGCTCACACTTGGCACCCCCAGTGCCCGTCTCCAAGCCCTTCGTGCGGCCGACGGCAGCAGCAGCAGCGGAGGGGGCAGCGGTGGCCTTGACGTGTGCTGTGCGGGAGGGGACGGAGCCACTGAGCTTCTCCTGGCAGCACCAGGAGCCCCGGGGGGGTCCCTCAGTGACCCTCGTGAGGCTGGGGGGCTCCAGGGCAGAGCTGCAGCTGACACCTGCCAACCGCAGCCACACGGGCTGGTACATCTGCACCGTGCGCAACGAGGTCAACAACCACACCAGCGACCCCGTCTACCTGGACATCGTCTGTGAGTGCTCTGGGTGCCGCCCACCATGGGGGGGCCCTCCACTGCCAGCTGGGGGGACATCTTTGGGCTGGTGACATCCATGGCATGTCTGTGGCCACCACAATGTCTCCATGGTTTGTCCATGGCCACTAAGCACCCTGGCACCACGGTACATCCATAGCTATCATGGTACAGCCATGGACATCATGTATCCAGCCACCGTGATGCCTCTGTGGCCACCGCTATGTCTCTATGGCCACCATGGTATGGCTTGTTGTTGCTTTGATGTATTCATGGCCACCATACACCCCACCAGCATAATGCCTCTGTAGCCACCAGGGCTACTGTGATGTATCCGTGGCCACTGTGCATCATGGTGTGCTCACAGCCCCTGTGGGGAACCCTTTCTAAAGGGCCTTTGCTGCCCAGCTTCCCACCAGTGGGAGGAAGCCCCTGGGAGGGCTGTGTTCCCTCTGTGGGAACGGCTCTGTCTAAAGGGCCCGGTATCCCCACAGATGGCCCTGACGAGCCGGCCATCCGTGTGGAGCCCTTCTCCCCTGAACATGGGGGCTTCTCGGCGGGTGAGGGGGAGGACGTGGTGCTGAGCTGCCTGGCTCCCTCCAATCCCCCGAGCCGCTACGTCTGGCTGCACAATGGTTCCCAGGTGCACATCGGCCAGACCTACGTCATCACTGCCATCGCCCGTGCCCAGGCGGGCACATACACCTGCCTGGCTGAGAACAGCCACCTCCAGACCCGCACCCAGGCCACCATCGTCCTCACTGTCTACTGTGAGTAACTCTCTTGGAGGGGCCGGTGGGTCCCCACGGGGTGAGATGGACCAGCGCAGCTCCCTGGTGAGGATGTGGGTGTGAGGGGCAATTTGAGGGGGCCTGGGGGGAAACCCACACTCTTCCCCAGTGCCGATGGTCTCCTGCAGATCCACCAGCCGGGAGACCCAGCTGCTCTGCCCTGGCCTCCGGTGACCAGCGGGATGTGGCCCTGAGGTGCCGCTGGCTGGGGGGCTTCCCCCTGGCCCGGCTGCGCTGGGTGGGCCCCCAGGAGGAGGAGGAGGAGGAGGAAGAGGGGGTGATGGGGACCAGTTTTTCCATGGCCACCAGGATCCAGTCAGGGGCAACCACCAGGAACGGCAGCTCCTTCTCCTGCCTGGCCTCCCACCCTGCACTGCCACAGGGGGCTGCATGTGGGACCACCCTGTGTGAGTGACAATGGGCCCATGTGCCCCCCATCCCCCTTTCTGACCCCCTGGTGTCACAGCAGAGCTGCAATGACCCTGTGCCATGGCCACACCATGGGATAGGCACTCCAGGGTGCCGTTGCCTTTCCTAGGACCTCCAGCTTGCTCCAAAATGGGGGACCCCGTGGCACAGCCTGGGTGCCAGACCCCTCACGGCCTGGGGGGGTGTCTCCTTTCTGGGAGTGCTTTGGCACAGTGTGACAGTGCCCCACCCTGACACCGCTCCATCCCACAGGGGTCCCCTCTGGCAGCCCCACCTGCGAGGCGGCGGCCACCAAGGGTGACGAGTACGTGATGCTGCAATGCCGGTGGGAGGGGGGCACGCCGCTCGTCACCCTGCGCTGGCGGGACAATGGGGGCCGGGCCTTGGGCGACCCCGCACCCTCAGCCGCCGTCCTGGTGCTGAGCACCGACGGCAGCCTGGGAGGCCGGGAGTTCGTCTGCGTGGCTGCCCACCCGCTGCGGGCCGCCGGCGCCGAGTGCCGCTTGCAGCTGGGTAAGCTGGACCCGTCCCCAGTGCCCCCACCGTGCCGCGCTGGGGTGGCACGTCCCTGCCGGTACTGTCCCCGCTTCTCGCCGAGTAGAGGTCCCCGAGCTGGAGGCGGAGAGTGAGGTGGCGGTGCTGGAGGGTGGCGAGGCACAGCTCGCGTGCCGGCAACGTGGCAGCAGTGCCAATCTCGGTGCCACCGTGGCTTGGTACGACTCCAAGGAGCGGGAGGTGACACCGGGGCTGGCCAAGTACCGGGTGGAGCAGGGAGAAGCGTGGGTCAACCTCACCGTGCGGGATGCTGAGTGGCCGGGGGACAGTGGGATCTACCGCTGCACCGCGACCAATGCCGTGGGCACTGCCAGCCTCCCCGTCCGCCTCCGCGTGGACCGTGAGTCCTGGGAGGGCAAGGGTGGGCTGGGGGGCATAAAGGTTGGGCTGAGGGCATCAAGCCCCTCCTGCCGGGTGCCATCTCACCGCAGGATACCCGGCCCCCCCCAACGTCACCATCAGTAAGCTGCGGTACACACGGGCGCGCACCGAGGTGCGGCTGGAGTGGCGGACGCAGGGCGCCGGAAACCTCACCGGCTTCGTGGTGCAGCGGCGCCAAACCAAGAAGCCCCTCCGGGAGACACCCAGCCCCTGGGAAACAGCCGCCGGCGACATCGAGCCGCACTCCCGCGACCGGCGCCTGGGGGGGCTGGACCCCGCGGTGCTCTACGCTTTCCGCGTCCTGGCCGTCAACCACCGCACTGCCGGGCACCCCTCCGAGGTGCAGACGCCAGGTGAAGTGGGCAGGGGCTGCTGCTCCGTGGGGGCAGAGCAAGGGTTGAGTGGAGAAGGGCAGCGTTTCCATCCTGGTGGAGCTGAGGAGCCGAGTGTGAGCAGCCGTCAGTAGGTTTCAGGCACAGGCTCGCACCTTCCTGGCCTTTCTGGGCCCTGCCCGTCCCTGCTGCCTGCCACATTCCCTCCGCTCTCTTCCAGCCGAGCCTCCCTTCGAGGCCTACCCGGCGGTGACGGGGGCGGCAGTGGCAGGGATGCTAGTAGCCACCACAGCATCACTCCTGGCCGTGCACTACATCGCCCGCCACCGGGAGAGCCTCCCACGTGAGTGCCAGGGCTGGGAGGGCTCAGCGGGGACAACAGCTCGACCCCTGACACTCACACCCATCTGTCTCCCCAGGGCTGCACGACCTGCTCTTCCGCACGTGAGTGCCCAAATCCCTCTGCCCTCTGCTCCCGCACCCGGACACCAGCGAGACCCCGCGTATCCCTGCAGGGCTGGTCCTGGCGCCCAGGAGCCTGTGGGCATGGCGGAGGATGCTGAAGCACCTGCAGGCGGGGAGGAAGAAGCAGCGCCAGCACAGGGAGACTCGTCTGCCCCCAGTACGGCCACAGGTGCTGAAGCAGCACCAGCACAGGGAGACTCGTCTGCTCCCAGCACAGCAGCAGGTACCGCACCCTGGGGCGAGCTGAGGGCTGAGCCACCTGCCCCACTGACCCAGCACCCACCTGGTGGCACTGGGGCTCCTCCAGCCCTTGCAGAGCCGCTCTCAGCAGCACCAGGCACCACGGATGACCCACCAGTTAATGTAACCATCACCGTGACAGCGACACCGTGACCACTCCAGCTTTTCCTCTTTATTTCCCTTTCCCCTGCTCTTCCACACCATGGGACGGCAGCACCCACCCGTGCTCTGTCAGGCTGGGAGGCAGCTGGCTCCAAATGTGGCACCCGATGAAAGCCCCTCTGGCTCAGCCTTGGGCCTGCAGTTACTTCTGGAGCTAAAATAAATATTTAGGCTACAATAAATAGTTTCTCACCGATGGCAGAAAAAAAGCCTGAGGGCTGAAGTGCCGCTCTCAGCCCCGGGGCTGGCATTGGCTGGGAATGCTGCTCTGGGACTGTGCTGAGTTTTCTGTGACGCAAAAACAGTCACAAAGGTGTTTTGTGCAAAGGGGCCTTATCTTCACCCAAACTCCCCATTTTCAGGCCAAACCGCAAGAGGTTAAAAGTAGTGACTGGAGATGTTTTTTTCCTGCATTGGTGCAAGCATGAAGGGAAGTAGGGTCCAAGGAAGGTGTCAGGCAGTTCCCAGTTTTCCTGTCTTCTGCTGTGTGTGGAAACAAGGGCACCTTGGGCCATTTTCTCCTGTGTTTGGTTGATGATAACCCATTGGGAAGTATCAAGTGTCATGAACCAACCTTGATCAGTGCCCACAGAGTATCAATCCCCACACCAGCCATAAAGCAGCATCACTCCCTTTATCAAACCACCCCCAGAAACAAAAACCTACCCAAAACTCCTGAAAAACAGCATCATTTCCAAACACGTAACATTCCAAAGGGATATTACAGCTTCTGTGGGAAACAGAGCATCTTTATCCGACACACACACAATACAGGGGAGATTTAAGCAAGGCGGTTTAAAATGGTGGTCAAATTTCAGTGTTGGGGGAAAATGAAGCAGCCAGAGGTAAATCCCAACCACTCGCCTGCCAATCTCTGTTAGAAAAGGGGAAAGCCTTGCAGCAGGTCCTGTGAAGGGAAAATCCAGGCTGTGAGGACAAGATAAACAAAAAGGGAGGAGGGAGATCTGTGGTGGCTCTGGGGTACGTGGCAGCCGAAGCCCATGGGTATGAAGTCCATGTTGTGCAGAGAAGTTTGGAATAAGGCAGCTCCAGTGGGGACGACGCACAACCCTAAAATAAAAGGCAAAAAAAGAAATATAACCACAAATAATGCAATGAAATAGCAGGCTTTGGGGAGAGCTCATTGTGGCCTTCAAGTACCTGAAGGGGGCTTATAAAAAGGAGGGAGAGGGACTTATACAAGCAGAGTGACAGGACAAGAGGGAACGGTTTCACACTGACAGAGGGCAGGGTTAGACTGGGATATTGGGAAGAAATTCTGCCCTGTGAGGGTGGTGAGACCCTGGCACAGGGTGCCCAGAGGAGCTGTGGCTGCCCCATCCGTGGAAGTGCCCAAGGCTAGGTTGGATGGGGCTTGGAGCAACCTGGGATAGTGGAAGGTGTCCCTGCCCATGGCAGTGGGGTAGAACAAGATGAGCTTTAAGGTCTCTCCCAAATCAAACTGTTCCAGGATTCTAAGAAACACAAACAACCCCATCCCAACACTTAGAACAACCCACCTAGCTGCCGCTACCAAGGCAGATCTCAAGTGCTTCTTCCTCGCACAGACTTCACTCCCCAAACCCCGTGACTGGCAAAGCTGCACCAGTAGCCTTGAGCTCCCCAGGGGTTTGGAGCAGCTGCAGCCAGGCTGGCATGGCTCCCTCCGCAGCCAGGCCAGGAACACGCTGTTCTGGGCTGTACATGTGTCACCTCGGGGTGGCCATAACTCTAAGTTATGTCCCTCATTTCTAGGGCTTTGCACAGTGACACGTGTTGGGGGAGGGAATGCTTTGCAAGCACTGGTTTGGTTTATTTACTGCAATTAAATTTGGAAAGGAAAAATTAAAACACCCACCCAAGCCCTGCAGTTAAGGTTGCAGCACCTCCATCATGCTGAGTCGAGGATGGGCAGGTTCCTGACAGCCGTGCCCAGGGCCGCTGGGAGCTGCTTTGCCATGACTGGTTTCATTTCGGAGCTATCCCAGCTGTTAGTAATCCCTCAAACCAAGAGCTGAACTGGATTTTGTCTTCTGCATGTGGAACAGTGAGACAGGCTGGATTTCCACCCGTACTTCTGCAGATAGAAGGGCTATTGAGCACCCAAAGACACAGTCACTGACTTGAGTTCTGCTTCAAGCTGCACAGGACAGACTCAACCAAGGCTCATTTTTCTTATTAATCTTATTTCCTCATCGGGATCTTCCCAGAGAAACCGAAAGAGGCCAGGTGTTCATGGAAAGGAAGGTTTGAGTACCACGTCACAGAGCTGCCAGAGAGGTGGGAGCCATTGGTCATTTCAGACCTGCTTAAATCTCTCTCTCGGACTTCTCAGAAGCACTTTTCCCACTGGTAAATTGCCACGGAAACACACTCCACATTTCCCATCCTCATTCTTTATATTACAATTCTTTTTTATACACATAACCAGGCTAGTTTTGTGGTGTGTGGGGGAAGAAAAAAACCAACAAAAAAGAGATTTCAAGGCATAAATAATATAAAAAGGCAACCATTTTGAAACCAAGATACATTCATATGACACTACTACAAAAAATAAATAGTGACTCTCTCTGTTATAATTAACATCCCCCCGTCACTCCCTTTCAGCGATGCTGCGGTGCAGTTCCTGGCGTTAAGTGGGGACAATGGTCACTCCCTCAGGTTTCCCGCAGCTGGAGCTGACGAAGGTCCCCAGAACCATTTAGGGTGACTCCAGATGAACTCCATCCTGGTTTTTCCTTACAGTCCTTGGAAACAGGCTGCAGAATTAGGGGACTCCAACTCAAAATGTGGTTCGATGTTTCCAAGTGCATGCAGCTGCCTCCTGCAAAGCAAGAGCAGGGTGGGTTGTTGTGTTGGGTTTTTCAGGAGATTCTCTCTGTCAGCTCAACAGACCCACATGCCCCAAAAACTCTTAATTCCAGTGGGTGATGCTCTTTGGGCTCAGGCTCATTCCCACCGTACCAGGCACAAGCACAGGGCACAGGCTCCAACACAGCACCCATATTGAACAGCTCACACTGAGGAGGTCAGCCCAGCTCCCTCCCTGCGCCTGTTCCTGCCTCTGGGATGGCTCTGGAATGCCTGTGTGTCAGCGGTGTCAGGGCCAATGGGTGTGCTGTGAGTGCAGCATCCATCAGTCACAGCCTCCTTGTGTGCTCGATGAGCCCTTTTTAGAGGCATCAATCACAAGGGCATGACAGGGCCAGGCACTGGAGCAGCACTGCTCCCGCTTTCCACGATGGGAAAGGCGGGATGCTTCCCCTTCCTCAAGGCCTGCTCTTACAACGGTTTAATTACTGTCTTCTCCGCAATAAATTAAGCTCCGTACAGGTGTCCTACAGAATATTCCCAGCTTCACAGCCAGGTGCTATCCTCTGCAGGATGTCTCACCGTCCGTGCAATCCACGGAGAGCCGGCTCATGCCTTCCTGACAGCAGGGATGCTGAGCCGGGGGCTGCTCCACGCTCTCCCTGCCGTTCTCCTCCAGCCGGGCGCTGCACTTGGGGGAGGCTGAGGCCAGGCACATGGCCACCATCACATGGGGGCTCAAGGGTTTCATCTCCACACCGTCCTGCTGGAAAGGGGCTCCGAGGGGCACGACGGGCAGCGTGCTGCTGCTGAAAGTGCCATTGGTTTTGGTGAAACACCTGTGAGAAGGACAGAGGCCAAAGTTACTCAGAGTGGCTTCTTCCCCTGCTTTTCTTGAGAAAATGTGACTTATAAGTGCTTTACCATGTCAACAATCAGAGCATTTGTCAAGTCAGTTTTAAATATTCTTGTGGAGCAATTCTGACATCAAGAAAAGGATTGAGTGTTTTTTTTTTCTCCCAGCAGACAGCTGAAAACATTCAAAACACGCTCAGTTCCTTCCCCCATCGATTGAGACCCGATGACCTGACTTGTGAGTCCATTTCTCCATCAAAGCAACTCCATAAAACATGTTTTCACTGCCAAGATAAAGAGCTCAAATTTGAAACCCAAGCAGCAAACTTAAGTACCTTGGAAAATAAATACTAAGTGTTATCGGAGTGAATGCAAATTAGAAAAATAGATGCAATATAACAAATTGTAAGTTATATTCTTCTGTGCATCCTTCTGCTGTATAAGTCAGATTGCGGCCCTGTAATACCTGTGTAAAGCTGTGGAATTGAAGCTAAAGTGCTGAATCAATTGTTACAGCTGAGGTATTTAAGCTTTAAACAAAAAGGAGCAGGACTTTGACACACATTGTGGCACGTGGGAAAACACCTCAGTGTTTGCAGCCCTGTGAGCAATGTGGCCTCAGGGAACATTTATATAAACAACTCCTACATGAGAAAGCCATAACTACTCCAAAAGTAAAAAGTTCACTTGTACAGCCATCACAAACTTTGAGAAACTACACCCCAAAGTGCTCCTTGTTCTACGGTGCAGGACAGAGATGGATCTGCAGATAAAAGCATGGAAATAAGGATGGAGAGTGTTCACACCCTACAGTGACACCCCAAAATGCTCCTGTGACAGCTGAACAGGCTTCAGGTCTTTATATGCTGGTGCAGATACAACTCTTGAGCATCCTGCTTCTCTTTTTTTCCTACCTTCCTCTCTTTTTTCATCCATCCCTCACCTGCTCTGCTCACAGGGGTCAGCCCAGTGCACTTATCCCTGGGGCTGCTTAAGGCTGGCATTTGGAAATACAAAAACTGACCCCTGGGACCTGCCGGCTCAGCCACAAGGCAGCGAGTAGCACGTATGCTGCTCCAGACTGATCCTGGCCCAAAACTAAGCAGAGCGGATGAAAAATTGCTGGAAAAGAAGGAAAGATGGACTTGGACACTAGCAGTGCCAGGGGAGCAGACAGCAGAGCTGATCTCGACAGCAGCCCAGCACTGAGCTCAGAAGGGTTTCAAACCAGGACATGTTAAGCTTGGCGGTCTCGGTGAAGTCCTGCCCAAGTCCCAGAAACCACTTTCATGCCATTAAAGAGGTCATGGCAATGCTGAAAACTGTCACATTGGAGAGACCTGTCCTACAGCCCTGCCTAGATCCTCAGCTCATACCTGAAACCTGATCAAAACTTGGGATGCGTACTGCCAGAACTGAAAGAGCAACAAAACATCCAACAACACAAATCAACTTGTCAGAGGAGTTGTAGTGAGTTTCCCTTCCAGCAGATGCTTCACCTGCAAAGCCAAAACAGGGGACAAACACGTTCCCTCTGGAGCCTGCTCCCCTCCCAAAAGCTGTGAGGATGGAGCAGCACCAAGCTTCAACCTTCACTCTCCTATTTTGTCCTTCCGCTCCTGTAACTGCCTCCAAAATCATTATTGCAAGTACCAAAATACCACAGAAGCCACTGGAGAATCCACATGAAACACATCTGGTCCTCAAACAAATCCATTTATTAGTTTGCCTTTCTCTCCACAGAGGTTTTGACTGCACTCACTTATTATTTAGAAAAAAGGCTCAGAGAAACCCATCTAAATGTTTGGGTTTGCAAGTTTCTGGGGGTTTCTTCTTAAAGATACAGAGGTCAGTGTAGTTCCCTGTATTATTGCAAGGCCTTGAAGGATGTTTCAACACAGCAGTTCAGCCTTTTAAGCCTCAATAAGCACATTTTGATGGAAACTAGCCATGGGGATATCCAGAGCAGAGTGTGTAGGAAGAGTGATGTAAAACCCCTGCTGCAGAAAACACTTTTTCTATCAATTCTCAGTACTGAAACCCTACCAAACTATAATCTTATAAAATCGTAATTTACATGAAAAAGCTAGAAAAACAAACTGATGCTCCTACATTTGAACTGTGCATTTCAGATTTCTGATCAAAATACAGTGAATTTGCAAAGGAGAGAGATCTGCAAAAGTGTAAATTCCTCTGCAAACATCAGGTATCTTGAGAGCTTTAGCACAAAGGCACAAGAGAAGAAAAAAGATCAGTTCTCAATCCTGTCAACCACAGGCTTTGTCCACAATAACAAAGTGGGTCTCCAGGTTTCAGCAGCTTCTCCCTCTGGCAAGGCTCCACGAGCAGTTATGAGGGATAAAGTGCTAATTTAAACAGAAGACCCAGGGATTTCAGCCCTGGAATAATAAAACCAGCTCTGAGATGGCTATTGCTGAAAACAGCTATGAAATAATGCTGAACCTTTAGGATTCATTTGCACGTGGTCACAATTTACGTAACTGCTAAAGTCACCCCAAAACAGCAACAGCTCCAGGCATTGGGTGGAAATGGGTCAGTGAGGAATTTGTGGCATCAAGGCCACGCTCCTGATCGGGAGACCTCACCCTGCCAGAGGTGTGCCCCCTGAACCTCCCTTCCCCTGCTGCCATGGAGGGAGTGCAGAGGGACCTGCCTGATTTCAGCACAAGGTGCAGTGGCTCCAAGGCGGGACAAGGAACAGGTTCTCTTGCCACCAATGGACACTGAGCGGAGGGGACAGCCCTCACCTGTGCTATGAGGTTGAACAAAATGGGGAAAAGACTCCAGCCCCAAATTCCCACTTGCCAAAACCTACTGACCTGACTGCATTAACCCACAGACCTTCCCCCTCTTCCTTCTCCTTGCCCTGGCCATACACCCAGAGCTCCCTGGTGAAATGCTCAGGCACGTTCTGGTCCTCTCCATTCCCCTCTCCCATGTCCTCTTTCCATTCCCCCAGCGCCAGGACAGGAACGGAGCAGTCCCGGCTGCACAGCTCTCCTGCCAAACCGAGGTTAATGATCCCCTCTGGGCTAAGGCAGCTGTAAGGGACAACTTGTTTTTCTACCAAACAGTCAAATATAGACTGGGGTTGTGAAAACTCAAAGTTCAGGCCCAGCTGATGACCCGTCTGGGAGGAGCAGTGTGGTTGCAGAGGACAGGACTCTTTCCCTCATTTTCTTAAGGAAAATAAAAAAGGGCAAATAAAAAAATGAAATGTGTTGAAAACTGGAACGCAAGCTCTTCATTACAGTGTAACACATACAGCATGCTCTAAATTACCACGAGTCTCAGACATCCTGGTGAGAGCTGCTGCACAGCCTGCTTGGAAGCACAGCACTGCTCTGTGAGGGAACGTACTGGGCTTTCCTGAGACCTGCTAGAGACACTGGTCCAGGCAAGGAGTCCCCAGCTCCACCTGCAAGCAGCAGCTTGTCAGCATTACACTGTCCTGCACATATTTATGGAAGGAGGAAGGATTCAAAGCCTATTATAAGTGATACTTTAGAAAGCAAAACCACAAAAATAAAGTGAATGTGTTTCCTGCCTTCAACAACAGCTTTATGTTTCAATAGGGGTTGGACTCAATGATGCTTGTGGGCCCAACTCAGAATATTCCATGATTCTGTGATTAATTTCAACTCAGCTTCTCCAGGTGCACACCTAAAGGCAGCTGAAGATTTTAACAATACAGAAAAGTCAAAGTATGATTGAAAAAAAAGCCCAGAACTTACCAGGCAGAGCAGCCCAGCTTGTCTGACTTTCAGTCCTATTTCTAATCATGAAAATAACCAGAGATTTAATCAGAGGCCTAGGAGGATATTAATTCCAAATTATATTTATTTCTTTTTATTTATTTAATAGAATTTTTATTAGGTTTCTGACTCCCAACTACAACACAGAAGATAGATTTTTCCTTATTCTACACAAGAATCCTTTTTGCCTAGAAAAAAACGTATCCCACTCTGATAATGGCTGCTCAAACTCCTCCTGAAGGCCTCAGGAACTTCAAATCCCATGTTTTACAAAGAATAGCATTGTGAAGGCAAAGGGGCGAGCTGGTCAGTGCTCTTAAGGGACTGTCAGGAAGTGTAGAATACAGAAGACCAATTAAATCCGATTTGACAAGCTCCATATGGAATGATTTTGTTATCTCAAAACTGAAGAAAACACGGGAAATAAGGATTTTTTAAAAATCATGTGCCCAACCTGCCTCACTTCCTAGAAAGCATCAGAGGAGCATGTTGAGCAAACTGAGCTCTGGGGGTTCAACAATTTGTTTTATTCTATCCTATGGACAATCCTCAACTGCTCCCCAGGTCATCCATGGAGCTCCTCATGCCAGCCAGGACTGCAGCTCTCAGCTTTTGTCAGCCCCAGCTCCACCACAGCACACAGAGCAAGGGCTGCTCTCCAGGCGGGTTCTGCCTTGGTGCAGGTTATTTCTCACCTGTTATTGTTCCGGCAATTCCGGCAGCTGATGCACTCCGAGGGGTCAGCCTGCGGCACTGCTGTGTACATCCCACCACCCTGCAGCAGGAAGGATTAATAACAAATGATTAGAAACCAAATTGCTATTCAGACCCAAGAGAGGCACTGAGGACACAGCTCAGCTCTTCTGACTCAATTTGCCAACTCTGATCACATTATTGATGCCCTGCTCCAGGCTCTATGTGGCACAGCAACACTGAGCGATTGTCCGAAGGCCAGGGGAGGGCTTTGCCAATGTGTGTGTCAGGGAAAAGTAAATAACTGCAGCTTAGACAAGTATGTGGTCATTTCCCTGGTCTGTTTTCAGCTTAATATGCTGAGGTTTAATTTAATAAACACACTGTAAATATATTTATTTTTAATGCTGATGACAGACATGAAAGCAAATTGCTGTTCATTAGCACACAAGGCTTGTTTAGGGAGACAGAGGATTAAATTTGGAGGGCTGATGTCACATACAAACCCATCCCACTTTCCTGTAATTACTCTGATTAGATCAGTTTACTTCACCATGCTGATTTTTGAACCGTTTCATATTTGCACAGATGGGGTAATTCCTCAGCCAGCAATGACTCCGGGTGCGAGGGATTTTGTGTTGTTGGTTTTGGCTAACGGGGCCATTACAAGCCAGTTGAAATGCCCAGATTAACACATACCTCATTGTTAGGGACCAGGCAGACAGTGATGCGGGAGCCACTTGAACGGGGCTGCAGAGCCAGGCTTCCGCACCGGGCTCCCAGGAGGGAGCCAGGCTGGGAAGGCTCACCTGGCTTTTGCCAGTTCAAGTGGTAGGGAACTTCTAGCGAACCTCATTTTTGCAAGAACAGAGCTTATCCTGAAGCTTTTGAGGCATAGGGAGCACTGAGGAAATGCTTGATTAGTCTTGATTGCCATCCTGGCCAGTTTCTCCCTTCCTCGTTTAGCCCAATCACTGAAACAATAAAGAGCGACCTAACGAGGATCAGAACACCCTGTTCCTCTGCCTGGCCTCACCCACCTGCTAGTCCCAGCCCTTCTCCAGGGGCAGAGATCGTGTGATATTGTGTGACTCAAACTTTCTACAACATGGAGTGGGGCAAGAGAAACTCAACCCCATCACTGGTTCCCAGGAAGACAAAGGCGTTGGGTGGACACCTCATGGCATGGAGGAGCTCCGCGCACCAAGACCTGTGTCATCACACATTTATTTCCTTCTTCCACCCCCCCCCCCCAAATAAAAATAGGAGGGACAAAACATCAATACAAACTCCCAAGCTTTCTCCTGGGTGAGCTTTTGAGCACTGCAAATGTTCCCTCCCTGAGTGAGGGAGAGTTCCACCCACTGGGAGGTTGGACAGGTCAAAAAACCCAGTTTGGGCCTTAGTTGCTCTTGAAAGCAACCAAAAATGGGCACTTCTTGCTACACAGGCAGGCCAAGGATAGAATGGGGTGAAGAACTGACTGGTGTGGGCTCAAACTGGAGGGAACTGAAGTGGCAACTACTGTGCAAGTGCTAATTTGTTGTTCAATAAAATGAAGTGCTTGTGCTCAATTACCAACACAAACAATAGACCCATTTTTTTTCTCCAGAAACAGCATGGGTTATTCAGACTTTTGAACTTTTTCTTTCAGTTTTCCTGGGCAATGTTCACAGTTTTGAGTAAGTTTAGTAAGTTTGAATGCAAGCCATCTGTTTCCATAGACAATAATGAAATCATTATTCTCTCTTGGAAACAGGACACGTTTCAGAAAATGAAGTATTTTTCCACAGCATACAAAGCCTGGATCGCAGACTGAAATTAGTTTTTAATTTTATTTTCAATTTCAAAACAAAAACCGAGCCTGTCTCAACAGTCACAAACAGGGGACTGGAAAAAAAAAAAAAGCAGCGTTATTGCACTGCTGCAGTTCAAGATGTATGGGGCACTTCATTCCACAGAACCTCCTGCGCCATTCGTGCTTTGCCATAATTAATAGCATTGCTCAGAGTTACAGATCTGAAACAGGTGGGGGAAAAACGGGTGATCCATAAAGCTGCAGAATAAGCAGCTATAATTAAATGTATTTAACTTGGAGATTGAGAAATACCATATGTACAAGGAAAGTATCTCAGCCCAGCACTGAGGCATTCTCAGAGCTTACATGCTGTTAGGAGGAGGGTAGAGGCAGATTTCCCAGAGTAAGTGGAATTCTTGCTGTCATCTGATATTCTCAAATGAAAACCATGATGTTTGTATCACAAATATCAGCCCAGTTGCTTCCTCTGGGATAAGGAATTCAGTGGAACTGGCTGTTGTCAATGGACGAGCATTCCCCCACCCAAATTAAGTCTGCTTCCACAGCCCCTGAATAAACCCCAAGGTCTGGGCTGAGTCTCCCACCCGGTGCAGAACCTTACATTCACGAGGTGATGGGGATGTTCATAGTCCACGTGTGTTCTGGGCAGGGAGCTGGTGTGCCCTGGGTACAGTCCCACTCCTCCGCTCATGATCCCATTAACACCGTTGGCCACTTTATGATGGACATGGGGACAGCCGTTGCTGAGGCCATTGCTAAGGAAGTTCCCGTGGATGCTGCCATTGACATGGCTTGTCCCAGCTAAGGTCGTGTACTCAATCATTTGCCCGTTGATATCTGCCCCTTGGTAGAGGTAGCCAGGAGGGTCGTATTCTGCAAAAGACATTAGAGCTGAAAGCACTTCTATTGCTACATGAGAAGCTGAACGAGCATCCCTAAAAAATAAAGAAACTTATTTTTTCTTTCTCTAACTTTTGTGAACCAACTCTGATAACCAAGTGCTTAGCACACAAATGCAGACATGGAAAACAGCCACATCCTGGAGAGCAAACCAGAACTGTTGGTCTGGAAGGACTTGGCTGATGACAATCACTACAAGAGCATCCTAAAAACAGGCCATTTGTGTCACCAACAGCTCCTCTGCTATATCTGCTATAAGCTGCTTCCAGAAGATCTCTCTGGGCTGCAGCTGAAGACACTATCTTACCTTGCAAGAAGTTTTGTTTCATTTCTCTCTGTAGGAGAGTAAGGGCATTTAAAAATAGCCACAGGCCGTGGCAGGAGGAAGGCTGATTTATGCACAAGGAACAGAAAAGGCCCATGCAGAGATTCTGCTGGCTCTGGGTTGTTGGTGGGTGCAGAGCACCTTGCAAAGCTCCTGCTCCAGGCTCCTGCCAGCTAATGAACAGGTTTTCCCTATTAACACCTCTGGAAGACTTGGCCATTGAATGCCATCCCGTTGTGCAGGGACTAAGAGGAAACAAGGGACTTGATCTAGAGCTGTAAGTTCTCTTTCTTTCCAGATGCACTCGAGAAAGGGAGAGATCCAGGGTTTAACTCTCCACATTTTAGTAAGTGCTTATGATTACAAACATTCTGCCTCTGCAATCATCAGAGACCTATGCAGGGCCTTAAAGTGAAACATGAACTGCAGAAACTTTGCCCAGGCCTTTCCCACACCATTCTCTGGGTGAAACGGCAGCACAATCCTCCAGTGACACAGGAGGACAGGGAGCATCAGTGTGAAGAAATGGAGACATTGCTGCTCTTAAAAACCCAAGTCTGCACCTAAGGCACACCTGGAAGTACAAATCTCTACAGAAATGCCAGCTGGCTCATAACAGGAAACTGCTTCCCATCCATAAAATGCAGCACGGACATTCCCAATTTTCCTCTGGTAATATTTTCCTCATGAAAGGACACCAACCCCCACTCACTCTGCATGGTGTTCTGCTGTCGGTTCTTCCACAGGCACATGGCAATGAAGACGATGAGAATGAGGACCATGACTCCCAGGACACAGCCCACGATCAGGTACAGCATGTCACTGCTCCGCACGGGGCCGCTGGCAGGCCCGGCCCCGCTGCCCCCAGCCCGCTCAGGGGGGTTCGGTGGCGTGCTCAGGTCTTTCACTGGATATTCGGATGCTCCTGGCGTGCGTTTCACTGGATAAGTAGAGACAAGTAGGTGTACAGCCACTAAATGCATTTTCTAAATGTGTGTTTTCATTATGAAACGAAAATAATTGCTGCCGAGTCTGAGTCCCAATGCCTCACAACGAAAGCTTCTAGGTCAATATGAAATCCTACAATGAGAACGCCAACTCCTATTGGGTAGTAACTATTTGCCTTGGAAAATGGTGATTATCCCACCTGCTCACCCGCTCTTTGAGGTCACTGCAACTTTAACGAGCCACTCGAGGTACCCACAGCAGCAACTGCTCTAACTGCCAACTTGAAAGAGCACAAATCTTTCTACTTTTGAAGTCAGGAAAAACCACAACACGCATTTCTCTTGCCCAGGCTCTGCCAAATGACCTACTCTTATCTGATATGAACCCTGCTAACCCCATTTCCAAACCACACAGCTGAAGATCAACCAAGACGTGAACAGAAAATCACTGAAAATGAGATGCTAGTTTAACCCAGGAATTGCATTTACGTTAGTTTCCAGTACACCACAGTTCAGATTTATTTCATTTAACACTAAAAACCTGGAAGAGGTGCCTGGCTTAGGAGTGAAGCTGGTCAGAGACATAAGCCTCCATGCAGCTGTGTTGGATAACCTGGATCACCTTTATAGGCCTGGGGGAGATAAATTTTAAGGAAGAGGCAGTGTGAATGACAGAATACATCTTGCCCATTTTAAAATTAGAGAAGGAAGTTATACTCCTTGCAGGAGGGAGACCAACTGTGTGCGCAGCCGTGAAGCCCTGCAGCTCCTACTCCTTCCTTCAAAGGTTTCACTACTCACTTCACTGGATTTTGATGCTTCCGCTCCCAGAGGGCTTTTTTCTTTTTTTTTTTGCAAACATTTCTTCATAGCGCTGCATTTGAAGTTTACTGTCTGCATTTTCCCTTTACAGCCTTACTTGGTTTTAGAGATTAAAGGAGACAGGAATTCTTCGCAAAATAAATGTGACTGCCATATCTGACACTTCCCGAGAACAGTACAAACTTTGTGCCAGAGGCATGCAGGATTAGTGATGGAAGCAGCCAACACAGCCATCAATTGCTGTGGTCTGCACTTATACAACGTGTCACAGAGCCCTGAAGACATAAAACAGACGTACAAATCAATTCTGTCATCTTCAGGCGCATGGTTGTCTCCTAAGGAGAGGCCATCAGCACTGCAGAGGCAGCAGCACTATCTCTGAGGGCAGGCAAAGCTGCAGAGCTTTGCTGAGAGCCTCAGGAGTGCAACGGATCACTTTCCATATGTTCAAAACAATCCCAGCTTCGGAAGACAAAACAATCCTCTGAAACATTCCAGAAAATTACGGTCATCGTTGCAGCTGACTTTCGTGCTGCACAAAAAATTCCCTCAGTGGATCTTGCACATCCCAAACACCACCTCAGCTCGGCTTTGCAGCCTCACCTTTGGTCTCACAGATCATCACGTTGCTGTACTCGCTCTCCCCTCCCTCGTTATAGCACTGCATCTTAATGTCATAAGAAGTTTCAGGCTGCAGGTGATTTATCAGGTGCCACTGCTTTGTACCTGAGGGGGGAGAAAAAATAAATCGACTGCAGTTCAGTTACTCACGAGGCAGAATTACGGGCAAGTGCATCGCAGGGTCCTTCTCTACCAAATTCAGGGGCACTGCAGCTTGTCTTGTTAGCACAAAAATCTTTACTAAGTTCATGGACTTAGCTGAAACCACCGTCCACAAGCAACATCCCCGCTCATGGCAGAGGGCTGGAACTAGATGATCTTTTAGCTCCCTTCCAACCCAAACTATTCCATGATTTTTTAACTTGTATTATCTTGTGAAATCGATTATTAGAAGGACCTTTTGATGAATTCAAGTGAGGTTCTTTCAGTATTTTCAATTCAGTTTTTGAAGATAGTCTTTCTTTACAAAAGCCAGAACTCACTAAACTCAAAACCCAGACATCCAAGTGTCCACACGTGTGCATTTAAATTCAACAGCAGCCCTATGCACCCTAAAGATGGAACTGCCAAAGGGATGGGTTTAGGGTGGATTTTGCTGACTATTTACAGTACACCAGGCAAATAACAAGGAAAACTGGCACAGAAGGCTTGGGACAAGGAAAAAACTTGGCTGTGAGCAGACCCTCTTGCAGCCTGCAGCCCTCGAGGTGCGAGGTACCACTGCAGCTCCCAGTGTCGCGCAGGAAGGACACATCTGGGTTGCTCAATTTGGCTGAAACCGCAAATAATTGAACGTGCATTTCACAAACCATCCTGGGAACGCAGCGAGGCTGTCCTGGTGCCACTGCCCCTGAGGAGCCCGAGCCCAAGCCAAGCAATCTTCTCTAATAGGATGGTTTTGTCATCTCTGGCCCCTGGCCAGCATTTCATTTAGACACCCTCCTGAAATACTGAGCACTTCAGGATAAATCACTCCCAGTTTTTACTTTCACGGGCTTGTGACAAATTTTACTAAACAGCGACCCTGTTTTTTTTTTTTAGGGAGTTTAATTAACTGTTTGAGTGCTCTTAATCCCTCTTGGAAAATACCACCTTGAACTGTTTCCACTGTTTCTAAGGAACTGTCTACCACCTACTGATTTAAGCATTAATAAAAAGACTCGGGCGTCCTCGGCAGGCAGGGGCTGTCACCGTGACGCTGCTTAAACTCCTCCGGGACCCCAGCCCAGGTCCAGACCCTCTGCCCGGCCCCAGCAGGGCCGGGGGTACCCAGGAGGGTCCCTCTGCATGAGGGTCCACATCCAGCCCTCGCCTGCTGCACGTCCCGGGGAGGGCGGACAAGCCCTGGCTGAAGCTGGAACTGCCTTTCTCTAAATCGCACGTTTTCCCAAGATTCAGACTCGGTTTTCCCGGCGCCCCCACCCCCAAGCATTCCTTTCGGTAATTACTACACCAGGTTTTAGGTTTCCGCTTCAAACCATTAGTGGAACTGGAATCAGTACAGGCACTTTAACTGTCTTCTCTGTGCACCATTAGCAAGGGAAAACATTTAAACAACTGACATCAGACTGCATTTACATTTAAAATTCAATCTCCAGGTTCTTCGAAACAGAGAAATTCAGACCATAAACAGAGAAATTCAGACCATTGCTGCAGGACAGGGGTGATTTTTTGGCTTTTGTTTAAAGTGGCCGTGAGATATTGAGGAGCCTTCACAGACAAGCTTTTTGCCTGTTTCTTCCTTCAAATAAAATCTGATTTTGCCTGTAGCGGCATTTATAAGGAAAAAAGTTTTCTGTAGAGTTTTGAATGTCTTGAAAGACAAGACTTAACAGGAAGCGGTGAGGAAAGCCTGCGGCAAGCACTTAGCTAGCACAGGCATCACAACACTTTTTCCACAACTCATGCAGTCATTTCAAGATAAAATTCCCTGTCAAAAAACAGACAGATTAATTCAAAGGTAACAGGGGGAAAAAAATGAAGAACAAGTGATTTATGGCAAAAATACCTAAAGTCACATGTTCCTCTACATATTTCACATCAAGCGCTTCCAGTCACAACTTAATTGAAAATAGTTCTCTCTCTCTCTCTTTTATTTTTTCCTCCTGAAAAGCTAATTTAGGGGAGCACAGTAAAGAAAAGTTGAAGTTTAAATCTTTCCACCAAGTGATTTCTGTTGCAGGCTCTGGCAGAGCGGAGCAGCTGCTAATGGTTTCAGACTGCCACAAAGAGTTCACTACACACACGCTTGGAAAAAAAACCCGAAACAAGCTAATTTCACAGCACAGTGGAGCCCACTTAAACAACTAACTGCTCAGTGTATAAGATTTATAAACACACAAGTTCTGTCTAGCAAAGGCTAAAATACATTTGCAGATGAAGGTGAAGCCTGCATAAGGTTCTTTAAAGCCTCTGAGCTCAAACTCTGGATCTTTAATAGCTTTATAGTGTGCAAAAGCTTATGTCATGCATCAAAGTACTATGTACAGTATTGTCTGGCAGGGGAAAATTTTCAAAATAAAGGCCCATTCCTCTTGTAACTGAAATAAATGAGGGGGAAAAAAATAATTAACGTCATCGGGCCAGAATGAGATCACTGCATTTGCTCAGCCTGAGCAATAAGGACATTAAATAAAATATTTTTTAAAGGGTTTTCCACTTCTGTACTAATATAGACATTATCTAATAACTTCTTCCAAGAAAATGATGATCTAACATGCATAGGGGAAAAAAATAACTTGATTAAAGGGCAAAATGAAGCACAAACATACCTGCATTTGCCGAGTGCTACAGCACTTGAGGCTAAAAGCAACTTCCTTATAGCAGGAGAAGTGATTAGGCGAGGTAAGAGGATAGAAGGGCAATTACATACAAGGTACTGCCAGCTTAGAAAGTCCATGCTGGGGTAAATAATTTTAAAAGCCTGCTAGTTGTTAGCACAGTCTGTAACCCAGATGTTTTTATCCTGGGTTAAACCTCATTTACACTGCTTTCTCTTTATACAACTTGAAGCTACACCAGTTTAAACAGACCTTCATTAAGGATTTGCAGCTGTATAACAAGCCACACTCAAACCCAGTACTTAGCTCTCAAGCTTCCATGTCAAAGAGGCTTCAGAAGGAAGAAACCAGCTCATGTATGGGCAAAACCTGATGCTAGGTAGTTGAGATAGCTCCTTCTGTGAGATATGTTGTAAAGACTTTGCTTGGGAAAAGCAGTTTAGATTTCATATAAACACAGCCAACATGGCTACACGGTGTCCTTCCCCATGGAGCAGCGCTCCAAGCACGCGTGCCCAGCCCCATACCATCCACAACATCCCGCTTGTAGTCACTGTCGTTGTCGCTGTCCGTGGGCCGGTAATAGATGTAAAATCCTTGGATGGGCGTGTTGTTGTTGCTTGATGTAATGTACTACAAGAGAATTTTAAAAGACTGCATGAGAGAGGAAAAATTTTAACTGAGTCCTGCTGAGTTGTCACTACCGAGTATCCCATCCTCTGGAAACAAGAATATTTTTAATATGGTTGTGTAAGCAAAGGTGACTGAACTCCTTGGAGTAGTCAGAGTGTGGGATGGGGACAAGAGACTGAGCTCGGGCCGACACTTTTCTCCCACATCACTTCCCAAACCTTCAAGTAGGGTTTGACCACGCACAGCCTGAAAATCTGCATGATTAATGGGAATGGAAAAGTTAAAACCATAAAACTCTTCAGAAAGAGTTAAGGTCACTCTAAAAATCAGCTCAAGAATCTTTTACTTTAAGTTATGCAGCCTCCTGAGGAACTAGAGGTTATTTTAAGTTTATTATCCTTAACATCTCTTAAGGCTGAGCTAGCAGAGCAAACTAACACTGGGAACTCTACACATTAAATCCTCCAAAGTATACCAGGGGGTTAGATTTCAAAACAAGAGCAAAGAATTTCTGTGGGTTTCAATAAGGACTTTAAAGTACTTGTTTACAATAGCCGAGGTAACAGGGGAAAGGAAAACGTTTCTCTAACATGAAACCTCCATTGGACATGAGGGAAGACGGCGGGTTTGAA
Organism: Dasyornis broadbenti; assembly: GCA_013397935.1. Taxonomy (NCBI): domain Eukaryota; kingdom Metazoa; phylum Chordata; class Aves; order Passeriformes; family Dasyornithidae; genus Dasyornis; species Dasyornis broadbenti. The sequence continues at coordinate 1,845,803 of VZRN01005827.1, read as the reverse complement.
ACACACTCCCGGCCACCCTAGCCTGGATTGACAAAAGCAGCAGGAATTGCAGGAAACGGAGCCAACTCACAACTCATGGCACAAACAGGGCTTGGGACAGAGTTAAGCCCACTGGTGCCTCTGATATGTCTACGCCAGAGCAGGTGGACTGGGGCGGCTGCAGCCCCTCACTGGAGCTGTCGGTTGGGCACATCTGGCGTAACCCGAGGAGGGTGCGTGGGGTCCCCGGGGAGCTGGAACGGGAGCGAGGTGGAGGGAAGCTGGGAGATGGTGCAAAAGGCAACAGACAACTGACAGAGCTGCCTCAGAACGGCAAAAAGGGTCTGGAAATGGGGGCAAAAGGCTCGAGAAGCACATGTCCCATTAACTTCTCCAGTTCTACCATACGGACATGAAGTGTCTCAGCCCTGTCCTAGGAACACCATCATCTCCAGGTCTCAGGGGGAGCAAAACCACCACTCACGACTCTGCAAATAGCTCTTAATCCTCAGCCTTTGAACAGCCCCAGCACTATAAACTGTGGGAAGCCCAGGAGACTGTTACACCCACCGTCCATTTCAGCATGATCTGCGTGTCGCTGATGGCCTCGGTGTAGGCGATGTGCGGCCCCGCGATGGGCCGGTTGGAGAAGCGGCTGGTGAACCCGGCCACTTGGTACGGCCGGGACGCGGCGCTCCGCGGGCTCTCCCCGTAGTTGTTCACCGCGATCACTCGGAACCTGTACATTTCTCCTTTTAAGGGAAAGAGGGAAAGAAAGAAGTTGTTGTAGCAAAACAAGTGCTAGAAAGAGGATTCAAGGAGAGACTAAACAGATTAGGAAGAACTTTTTTGCACAACATGCAGTTAGAAAAAGCAGAGGAGTCCCTGCCACAGACTGATGTGGAGATAAAAACAGCTTCTAGCAGTCACTCAAGGAAAATCCAAAGGCTATTGTGCACACAGATGGAGATGCCTCCATCAGCCCAGGAAGTCCCTAAACTGGTGGGCACTGAGAAGATGCTTCAAAGGATCCCTATCACCATCCACTCCCTCTTCTCTTGTGCTCTTTGCCTGAGTTTTCAGGGCTGGACACTGAAAGAAACCAGGACAGACATTTTTCCATTAATGCATTTTTTCTACATTCTGAGTGTTCTCTAGAAGGACAATTAAGTTAAAAATAGCAGTGATACACAACCCTCCTCTCCACATGAACGAGTATTAAATTATGGCAGGGTTTTTTCCACTTGGAAAGCCAGAAATCAACTTGAATTCATGTAACGAGCTCCTAGGCCATACACAAAACCCAAACCTAATCGAGCAGAAACGGGGTAATCCAAGCAGAAGTGAAACAACCAAAGAGCTGCAGTAATGAAAGAATTTCCAATACCTGGCTCCAAGTTCCGAACTTCCACAGACAGCTTGGAGGGAGAGATGCTGTCAGCTGCGATGAGCCAGTCGCTGTTGCGACCCAGGCGTTTGTACTCCACTTTGAAGGCAGTGATGGGGGAGCCCCCATTTGCACGGGGGATCCACGTGACGTACACGGATGATTCCGATGCTGTGGATATCGTGGGTCGGTCAGGAGCTTCTGGAACTGAAATGGGAAATTCAGTTACAAGAGAATTAGAGTCAGCTGAAACTTAATTTTCGGTAACAACAAATTAGACTCATTGCTGATGATTACATTGGATTTCACATACTAGCAAGGAGAATCTTAAATCCTCCTGAAATCACCACTGCCCTTACTCTGCTGGAAAGGACAGACGACAAGCAGACAACAGAGGAACTGATTATCTAACCAATATAATATTAAAAATTATATGGTATTGCACTACTCCAACCATCTCTACACGGAAACAGACATACAGTACACTAAGTGAACAGGAAAAACATGGTTATTACTTTCAAGCCCCCAGAATTTCCCCAGACCCAATGAAACTTCAGCCCATCCGCAGTAATGAGTGCTGGAGAAGCGAGAAGGAAGAGAGAACAAAGCATGCACCAGGGTATACTTACGGAACTCGCTGAAGTTACAGGCAGCAGTAGGACAGAGAGAAGGGAGAGAGGGATGTTAGTAAATCTGATTGTAAGAGCTGTGAGGTTTTACTAAACCAGCCTGGATTCATGGATACAGAGGTGGTGCTGAGGAGAGGAGCGGAGCAAGGAGCAGCAGGTTGGCAGCTCTGGGGCATGAAGCAGCTGAGCATTTGCAGCCAGGCACAAGGAAGGCCCTTGTGTAGCTCCTCTGACATTCGGTGCTGCCACAAGCGTGCAACGCTCAGCTCCTCGCCCGTGTTATTAAACCTCTCCATTCACTTTTGGCTTCACCCCAAATTTTAGATACCTTTGAGATCTCAGTCCCTGAGTAAATCTGGGTGAACCAGGCCAAGGGGTTCAAAGGCTGGGGTGGGGTGAGAAAAAGTACTATAAACGTGCTCTTCACTGGAGAGCAGGCCAAATGTCACACCTTCTGGGAAGCACTTCTATCTCCTCACCACCAGAAATAAGCCCATCCCTGGGAAGCCACAGGAAAACATTCAGAACAGATATCGTCCACTTTGAGAACATAAACCTCTGACACAGCCATTTCCCATTTCCCCCTCCTCCTCTGGCTCTTTCTGAGGGGAAGGAAAGAGAAAACCAGAGTATTTAGCAGGAAGAAACCGCAGGTTTAAAAATGAGCAGCAAGAACACGGGTTGTAAGTGAAAATTCTCTTGTTTTATGAGAGCCACACATGCAGGCAGCAGCACCCTTGGAAATATCCTATGTAACAGAGCAGCCTCAGAATAAACAGGAAATAGAGGAGGCAACACAAGCACCTGGGGCAGTAGTAAACATAGATTAACTCCGATGTAGCTCTTTGCAACACAACTTTTAGCACCCAAACCATCCACACTCCTACCTCCACTGTGGCGAGACAGGTCTGGAAGGATAACACCGAAATTATTTGTGCCTTCATGAACAATGGGATGTTTGGGGATTCCTACGGGTGGAGACGGCGCCTGCGTGTTTTTCGAGGGCGATGTTCTTTCTAAGAAGATTTGACAGATAGTGATCAGTGCAGGGCCTGGATAAGGAAATGCTGTTCGTCAGCACTCACTATACGCTCACTCTACAAGGTCACTGGCTACAGTGTCACCCTGGCTCCAAATCCTAAGATGAACCGTCAGGATAGCAATCAGGGTGTTTCTCTGGGAGAGCAAGAGAGACTTCCCACACCAGCGCAGGGACTCAGGCTGTGGGTGAGTGACCGTCCATCTGCAGGACCGACATCCACAGTGCTTCGTGGAGGTGCCGCCAGCTCTCGCCCGTGCTGCTGAGCCCTTTCATCACAGCATCACCAGGTGTGGAAAATGAAACACCTAAATCCATGTCTAGAGAAGGAGTAAAAATGCTTTGGAAGCAGCTGGAGCCAGTACACCAGGCTGAGGGGGTTCTGACCTGTGGCAGTGGGGATGGCAGGACAGTACAGAGCAGGGGAGGGGTAGCAGTACTGACTGAGTATGCCAGGGACTGAGCATAGCACAGTGAACAGGAAGCATCATCTGGGTTTAATATAATGGGCTGGGACAGGTGAGTTTGCTGGTGTGAAGTTTTCTTGGTCCCCTAGTAAGTTGGGAGGGCTAGTAGTAGGAGGAACACGAGTATGAACAGTAGGATGTCTTTTATGAAAAGTAGGGGTGGAATGGGATTTTGCCACAGTTGGATACAATACCCTGGGGGTTGTTTGAGCCTGACTTGTGGAAGAAGGTGGAGTGGAGAAATGTGAGGCCTGTGATGATAAAGGGAGGAAGTGTAGGGCAAAAAATCTGGTAAGTGTGGGGTTTTCTACAGAGAATCCTCAGGCTGATTTTCCAAAGGTCTGTGCAAGGAAGGGGATAGCTGAGAACAGGCTGGGGATGACTATGGCCCCTCAGAATGGTGTTTGGCCTCATGGTAGGACACAGACTACGAAGGGAGAGTCCGAGAAGGACTCCTGTGTTAGAGGTTTCTTTGTATAAGTAGGAGCCATAGCAGAATCCTCATCAGGGTGCTCATAGATGCAGATGGAGAATGAGGCTCCCCCTGGAGCAGGTTAGGGATCAATCAGCCATACTGAACATTTCTGCGTGTCTGGGCGAGGGTGGTGCAGGCTGGGGCTGTGTCTGCTGGGCCAGGTAGGCCGAGCAGTAGGTCAGTCAGGATCTGAGTTGTTAGGCAGATGCCTGGCAGGAACCCAAAGTTTCATCAGGCAGAGATGTTCTGGGGGGTGAGTAGGTCACGATTAGGGAGTTGTTGACTTTTTTTAGCAGGGGAGAGATTTTCAGATGTTGGGGGCCATCATTTTTGGATCTGTTTGTTGACAGAATGATCATAAAGATGGATAGGGCGAAATATCTAACGAGGTTTCACAAATTTCACGCATACATTATGTTCTTAAAATTTTAAGCTATCCTGTCCTTCATAGAATCCCAGAATGGTTTGGATGGAAGGGACCTTTAAGCTCATCTTGTTCCACCCCCTGCCATGTGCAGGGACACCTTCCACTGTCCCAGGCTGCTCCCAGCCCTGTCCAGCCTGGCCTTGGACACTGCCAGGAATCCAGGGGCAGCCACAGCTGCTCTGGGCACCTGTGCCAGGGCCTCAGCATCCTCACAGGGAGGAATTTATTCCAAATGTCCCATTTAACCCTGCCCTCTGTCACTTAAAAGCTATTTTTGGACAGTAGTATGAAAAATATCTACTTGTTTGTGTGCTAAAGAGCACAGGCACCAGTGTCCAAGCTTGAAAGAAAAAAATGCTCAGATTAGGAATGTTGTGCTTGTTGCTGTCTGCACCCAACTATCAGAAACGCTGGCTCGTGGTCAGCAGAGATTGTCACTGAGGTGTCTGCAAAGCAAACCAGGAGCAGCTTTGTTGATACATGAAAACTCGATGGTGCAGGGTTTCTTCTGTGATTCTCTGAAAAACCTCAACAAGGACAGGCTGCTCCCTGACTTTGCTCCTTGAAGCAAGAGGAACCTCACAGTGTAAATTCTTAACAATCACCCCAAAAATAATATCACCAAGCTTTTAATAGCTTCTCCTTACCAACAGCCTCATGCTCAGGGAAGTTTGCCCTATGGCAACTTTAGCTATTAGAGGCTGTTCTTTAGCAAATAAATTATAGAGTATTTCACATCTGGCTTAGCAGATGTCATTAAATGGCTGATGTAAAGAAAAGTCTCTGGACAGCCAGGACACAGGGCGCATTGTGCTGCACCTACCCTTGCTGGTGCGGAAGGTCAGCATGGCCGGCTGGCCCTCGCCGGCGGCACTCCTGGCCACCATCAGCACCTCGTAGAGGCTGGAGGGCTCCAGCTCGGTGAGGCGCAGCTCGTTCTCGCTGCCCGGCACCCGCACCGTGTGCCAGCCGCCCGCCGTGCTCACGCCATCCTCCAGCTGCACACACAGGGGAGAAACGGCGTCAGAACCAGGGAATCCTCACACCCCGCACCGCTCCCTCACCAGCATCCAAAGCACCTCTGCCCCTTGTCAAAATCCTTCTGTTTTCTGACATTTACCTGTGGTTTGTCTCCAGGTGCTTCTACTACAAACCAGCAGCTTTGCACTCACTTTCACAGCACTCCTTGGATTAACTTATTTTCCCCCTCCATGCACATACACACACTTGTTTTTAACCATTTCTTTTTTTTTCATTTTCACTTGTTGCTAAAACTACGAGAGCCCAAATGATTTTCAAGCCTTCAGTCAGCCTTCAGCTGCGTTTGGCTAAAGGGCTGGACCCAATGCCCTAATGAGAAGGAGATTTTTCCCGTACTAGCCCAGCTTTCCTTGTACTTCAGCATTTTAAAATGTTTATTGGCTAAAATGGGCAACAAAAAGCCTGTCTTAGTTACTTCATAAGGCTAGGAAAAGAGTCAGCAGGGAGACCAAAGATTTCGGTTTATCAATGCATGTTTCCTTTTTTTTAAAACAAAACTGAAAACACTTTTTAACTTAGCAGTGAAACCACCAGCTCCATTAAAAACCAGAGATAGATTCTGGGTAGTCTCTTAATGCTTGACCTTTGCAGGAAAACATTACCCCAAATCCCAAAGGAAAAGACAAAGATTCCACCAAAAATAAACTACTAAACAATATAAGACTTTAATAAAACATTGGCGGCAGATCTAAATGCTGTGGATTATCAAAGGTTATGCCAGAGGTCTTTGTTCAACTATTTTCTTCTACAGCGACCACTCCAAGGCTTTTATTCCCCCACCTTTTTTTTTCCCCTCTATTACAAGAGGGAAATCAATAAAATAATTTAATGACACAAAGAGAGCACCACCCTAAAATCCAGGATAAATTCCCTGCCTAGAAATGCATGAGTGAGCGCATTTAATGTGGAAAGGATTGGAGTGAGAGAAGGGAGAGCGTTAAAAAGGTCAAAAAAGCATTCAGAGCTCCCAGGGCTTACGTGAACCAACCGCCTTTGGATGAGAAATTATCACCAACAAACTCTGGCACTTGGTTTTCAGGAACCAACAGGTCAAAAATCTAAGCATTCCCTCCAGGCTAAGACAAGATCAGGATGTAGAGGATTAAAAAGCTTATGAAAAATAAATCAAACAGCTTTGCCACACGGAAAACTGGTTTGCTTGGAAGAACAGATGCAGGCATCGCTTGATTCTGATTTTAGAATCACAGAATCTCCTGAGTTGAAAGTGGCCCACAAGGATCACCAAGTCCAGCTCCTGGCTCAGCACAGGACACCCCAGGAATCCCACCATGTGTGTTAAGCAAAAGAGCTTGGTGTTGACACACTATTTTTAATGTCATAGTAGGTACTGCACAGCAAATTTTAGTTCACCTTCATATTTGATAATCTCAGTTTAACAGAGTCACTTTGGGACGCAGAGCAGCAAACTCGGTGATGTACTAAGGTAAAATAACTTCCCTTCTGCTCTCACACACAGATTCAAGCTTGCTCACACAAATGCGTTTTTAACCCCACTGACATTACACATGACCTGCCCTGGAGCCCCATTCCCCATAACGACACTGTAAGGGACAGAAAAGCCTGGACAAATCTCACTTAAAACTAGACTGAAGAGTGTATTTGTGACAAGGTCAGCCATCCCTCCAACAAGCCGTGAGGGCAGAGGAACATTGTGCGTTAACTACACGCTGTGCTCTGTCTGGCCTGAGCCCATATCCTGGTTGAGAAACCCACGTAAACGTGATGGCCTGCGCCCGGGACAGCGGGGACGGTACCTTGCGGTACTTGACAAAGTAGGCGTTGATGGGCAGGCCCCCGGCGCGGCCCGGCCGCCACACGAGGCTGTACGTGTCCGGCTTCGGCGTCTGCGGGGGGCTCAGGATGATGGGGGCCTCAGGCGGTGCGGCTGCGTCCAACGTTTTTTCCATTGCAGCCACATCCAGAGGCGATTTTGTTAGAGGCGAGCTTGAAAACACCATTTCTGCACCGAAGTCACCACCGCTCTCGTCGCTCTGGGCAAGCTCCAGAGGAGCTGTTTCTCCTGCTCTCGTGCCAGGTGCTGGAAGAACTGCAAAGGGAGGGTCTGGTTACATCCCCAGGATGACGTACATTCACCCCACACCGAAGGGACACTAAATCATTTCAGGGTGACATTTCCAAACAAGCCCTGCTGCAAAACGCCAGGTCCAGAGGTGCTCACACAGATCTGAGCCTGGTGCCAAGCTGTGGCCTGGGTGTTTTTTCAGGGCACAGCAGTGGGGTTTGGTTTGTTTTATTTGGTTTGGTGTTTTTTTCACAGTTGCAAAGAGAGAAAACCTGAAACTCAGAGTCTATAGGCATAGTTTGACTGTATCTCCACTAAATTAAGCCATGGCAAGGCATGTTAAAAGAAATGGATAAATGTATAGCTAAATTTGTGAGACAGAGTAATTTGTACACTGTTGTACAAGGAACTTTTCATGGTCTGCACTGGCACGCACACAAGAGGACATTCTCCTACCCCAGTTTCTGAGGTTTTAGCTGTAATTTGGAGAAGCTTTGAAAGCTGCATAACTCAACTACTTCATTTGAAAATTTATGCTGAGAATAAACTCAGTTTACAGGAAGATCTACATGCAATTTAATACCAACGCATTTCTAGAAATCCTTCTCCAGTCTCCTCCATCCTATTTACTTTTGCTGGTATGGGAAAAAAAAAAAAAAATCTATATAATATCAGTAGTCTACAAGAGGCCACAAGACAAAAAAGCCCCCTGTTTGGCTGATGCAGGCTCATCAGAACTTCAGGCAGGAAAATGATAGCAGGTTGGACATCTGAGATTATCCAGGACAAGAAAACGTCAGTGCTTAAAGCAAGAAGGTTTGGGAAGCAGCACAGCTCCTTGAGGCTGCACACGGCAGCAGCGGAACAGCCAGATGTTCGGAGCCCTCTCCATCCTTTCAGATTTGTGTAGGTTTATGTTACGTGCTGGGGTCTGGAAGGGGAAGGGAATGAAGGGAACTTGGTTTACAAAACAAACAAATTCCTTGGTAATGTAAAGCCTAGACAGTGTTAGCCTGGCTGACTCAGATTCCTCCAAACCTCCATTAAAATACCAGCAGCAAGTGTGGCTGCTATTTTTGGCCACTTTTTAAAAAGCTGGGAAGGAAAGTTCTCTTTTCAAATTGAAGACACACTCTCAGCAAGCACTCCTTGTTTGTTTCTTCTCATTTATTTAGCAATACCACAAAATTCAGAGCCAGGGAGAAGGGAACAATGTGGGGAGGATGTCCCCAAAGCCACATGGTCTTAAAATGTCACTCCCAGACACTCCCAGAACAATCCCCGAGCGAAAGGATGTCTCTGCTGTCAGTGGAGCAGTGGGAAGGGCCTGATATTGGAAACAAATGGGAGGAGGTAGAAGGCCCTCAGCACCATGGTGGACCCTGAGGATGTGGGTGGGCACTGTTTGGTTTGGCGCCTGCTGGCACTGGGGACATGGACTCTTGGAGTGGAGAATGAGTTGTGGTTTCAGCTGGTGACAGCAGACCCACAGCCAGCGCTGTGTTTATTGCTGCAGGAGGGGAGTCATCAACAACTGCCGGGCTGTTGTATTTTTGTTTTGCAAAACAATCCCCGGGTAACAATTCCCATTAAGTAATTCAGATCTAAGCTCTTTTTGCAAAGTTGCTGGTATAATTACTACCCATATAACCCAGCACATCAGCCTTGTCTCTGCTGCTGTGTCATGATGCAACTCTTTTTGGCTGCTGCTCTCAGTGCCATCCCTTTCCCCTTAGCCATGGGGATTTTTCTTCCTCGGCTTCCCAGCCCCACTGGGAACACCAGCAGCACTGAGCTTAGTCAGATCAAAAGCTGCATAAGCCCAAAATCCTGACTCCACCAGCAACTGGAGGAGGACTGAATGTCCCAAATTTGGGCATTAAAAGAATGTATTCATAGAATCTTAGAATGATTTGGGTTGGAAGGGACCCTAAAGACCAGTCCAGTTCCATCCCACTGCCATGGCAGGGACACCTTCTACTGTCCCAGGCTGCTCCCAGCCCTGTCCAGCCTGGCCTTGGGCACTGCCAGGGATCCAGGGGCAGCCACAGCTGCTCTGGGCACCTGGGCCAGGGCCTCAGCATCCTCACAGGAAACAATTCCTTCCCAAGATCCCATCTATCCCTCCCCTCTGGCAGTGGGAAGCCATTCCCCCTTGTCCTGTCCTTCCAGGCCCTTGTCCCAAGTCCCTCTCCAGCTTTCTTGGAGCCCCTTCAAGCACAGGAAAGGGCTTGAAGATCTCCCTAGATCCTCCTCTTCTCCAGGTGAACACCACCAACTCTCCCAGCCTGGCTCCAGAGCTGTTACTCGCACTCTGTAATACCCAGTACTCCTCTGCTCGCTGCTGTTTCTCCCCTTCAGCTGCCTCATTTTGAAGGTGAAGAGCCCTCACCTTTTCAGCCTCTCCTCCTTCAGAAACCTCTTCCCCACCTGCTGTGTTTCACCTTTGCTTGTTCTCCTGCTCCCTCCCTGCCCGGGGTACAGCCCCAGGCAGAGCCCAGCCTGCTGCTGTGCCCCGGCTGTGCTGGCAGCTCCGGCTTTTGTCTCTGCTGTGCAAACAGATCACATTCCCAGACACTTCTTCGCTGCTTCTTTAACAGCCAGAGGACCCTCCCTGCTCGCAAGCTCTCCAAATACCTCAGCACAGGCTAGGAAAGCCCTCTGAAAACCTGAATGCAGCACATCAGTGAGGTCACGCACACCTGGCAAGTGTTTCAGATCACCTCAGGACTCCTCAGGGCTTCTCTAAGGTTTCTGTAGGAGCAACTTCAGCCTGTTTGCCCCTGAAACAACCACCTGCCTTGACTAAATGCTCCGTCTTGTGGTTTTCACTCCCTCTCCTGCTACTCAGACTGCCTGGAGTGTATTTTTCTCCTCCATTTCCATTAGATGAAGTTACTTTGGAGAGTTAACCTTGTGTTCAGTAGCTCTGGGAAGCTCCTGCCATGCAGGCCAACTCCACAACTGTCTAAAAAAGACTCAAAAGAAGGGAGGGCCGTGGGTACAGGATCCCAAAGCATCATTTTACATTTTGGTGGTTTCTCACTATGATGGCAGCTGAAGTTGTCCTGCCTGCTGTAAGACCATGCAGTGAATCATGGCCTGGAATAGGTCCAGCAGAAGGAAAACAAAAAAGATACATTTTTCAGCCAAATGAGCTCCCTTACTGCGTGTTGGGACAAGGCAAATTACGGAACCAGGTACTGAGGCTGAGAGGTCCTTAAGCTGATCCAGCTACCAAAGAAATGCACTGGAATCCCAGCTGAAGTCATTCAGGTGCTTCGGAAGTGTTACCTGGCAGGAATGCTTCACTAAACAGCTGAGTGTCTGAGCATGTCTTTGGCATGGCTGGGAGCTGTTCTAAATCCCTAACAGCTCCCAGAAACTCCTCAGGGACTTTTTATATCAAAACCAAATGCCTTAACCACCCTCTGCACCATAATCAGCAGCCAGTACAACGTATTAGAAACCGATAAAAGTTAATAAACAAAGCATTAAAATTGAACTCACTGCCATAAAATTCTGAGGCAAAGCAGTTGGATTTTTCTCTTTAACACATGCTGAATTCTGGGATGATATTTAGTTTCGCGTTTCCACTCAGCAAGGTCCAAAAATAACTGATTTATAAAACTACATGATGGGATCACTTTCTTGAGGTTTCTTCTTTTCTTATTTCCCCCTAAGTGAACCTTTAAGCATCTTTTCATGTTATTTACAGGACTTTTAAACTCTAACCAATGAACTTTAAATAAAGGGGCCACATATTAAATCCCACTGACCTGAAATCTCCCTGGCATTCAGCTAAATTAACTAAGGCAAGGTGCTGAAAGAGCTGAGAAACTTAACTCACTTCATGTAACTAAAAATCTGTATCTCAGTTCTTGTGAAGGGAACTTGGGGGAGTTCAAACCCATGTTAGTAATGTCACATAATATTCCAGTGCAAGGAAAGGCTCTTTCCCATCTCACCTTTAGTTTAAGTACTGTCTTTTCCTAGTAGCAATTTCAAGAAATAAATAAAAAATACCACTCTTGGATAGTTTTTGTCACAAGTAAGATGCTAAGTCCATGCAATGCACACAGCCTTTCTCCTTTGCCTAAGGTGGGAGGGAAGAAATGGTCCATGAAGACAACTAAGACTTCTCTGTTTTGTTTCCCTGAGACTCCGCCCCACCCACCTGCCACTTATTTCTTATTTTGAGGCATTTCTCACCTAAATCATGGTGGTTTGGGGCTTCAACTCACCAACTGTCAGGAAGGCTGTGGCCAGGGCAGAGCCGTGCTCGTTGATGGCCTCACAGCGGAACTGCCCGGTGCGCTCGGGAGTCACGTTCCTCAGGCGCAGGGAGCCCCAGCCCGCCCGGGGCATGGAGGGACAGGAGGGCTTCTGTGCTCTGGGACGGAGCACCCGGGCAGGGGGGCCGATCACGAGGCCTCTGCTGTCATACCAGCGGATCAGGGGCGCAGGCAGGCCAGTGGCGTTGCAGGACAGGGTCACGTCCCCGCCAGCCACCACAGTGGTGTTCGCTGGGGAGGAGATGATGGCAGGGACAGAGCCTTTGCCTGGGCAGAAATACAACCAGAGAACGAATTCAGCTAAGGAATATGACACTTACTGCCAGGACAAGTTAATACAATTTTAAAAAAAATCACACGTGGTTCTTTTTAATCATTTTAACAATTATTTCTTCTCTACACACCATCTCCAGACTCCCCTTTCCAGACTGAAGAGATCAGCACAGACTCTTCCTTAGAGAAGGCTGATAAAAACCTACACTCAAACCACACTTTAAATTCTCTAAATTTAAAGACAAAGACTTGACCGTCAGTGCAGGCGAGACTGGCTTAGGCCACTCCACACATGAACAGGCCACAAAATCTCTGCTCAGCCAGGCTCTGCACAGCTCACACGAACCATAACTGGTCCAGAGAAGGTTCGAAGCTTCAGCCATGCATGACAGGGAGTGAACAGGGACAGCAACAGTCTTGCCAACATCCTTGTGCCAGCAGAAATCAACTTCTCTGGGTATTAGAAGGTATCTTAGACTGAAAAGTGATCAGAAAGACTACTGACACCTGATCCTGCCAATCTGATAGACTGGAAGTGTGCATTATCCCCAAACCTGATGATTGTTGTATAAACTTGATTATGGAACAGGCTTAAGTACTCAGCAGACAATATTGCTAACAGTACCAGCCCATCCAGCATAACAGGATCCTAATTCTATTTAAGAATAAATCACATCAAATCCAATCATAAGCTGATTTGATTGCAGCTGATAATCTAGGTTTTAAGTATCAAGTAGCCACACTAGACCAGAAATCCCTACATCTCTTAAAAATCCAGCTGAAAGCACCTTCTTTAAGTAAGATTAGTGGTCAGAAACAAATTAATCTAGAGAAATAATCTAGAGAAAAAAACCAAAACAGAATAAAGCTTAAAGTATAAATACTTAATGTGAGTGCTTGAGGGCTGCAAGTACTCCTACCTGGCTGGACACGGAGTCTCCCCGTGGACTGCACAAAGCCAATTTCATTGTTTGCCACACACTGGTACAAGCCAGAGTCCTCCAGGGTGACCCCACAGATCCGCAGGTGGTTTCCCATGGGCAAATGTCGTGGGGAGAGACGGAGAGGAGCCGCATTGTGGAGCCAGGTGAGGGTTGGAACAGGGCTGCCGCGAACATCGCACCAGAAATGGACGCTTGTTCCAGTGGCCACGGTTTCGTCCTGCAGTCCCCTGGAGAGTGAGGCAGGTTCTGGAAAGGGAAATGATTTTACATGAACAACTTAGACTAAGTCCTGAAAAAACTGCTGTGAAACATTACACAGGCTTATCACATCCAAAGGCTGAGCAAGTACCACACACTGCACAGCCTGAAGCCGGTTTTCCCACACACGGGCTTATTTGAATGCTTTCTCTTTTTTGTTCCAACAGCCACACGTTTGCATTAATCTTGTAAATAAAACACTTCTATTTTCAAAATAATTCATTAGTGACATCCCCCCAAAAAAGGTGTGTTGCGTGTCAACACCCTGTTTTCTGAGTAACTCCAACACGCACATTTTAACACCCAAAGAAAAACAGTCACAAATGCAAAAAAACCCAATACCAGGAAAATCTGCTACAACGGAAAGCAGAGATGAGGAACAACTACAAGCCAAACAAAAGAGGCCAAATATATGATTATGTTTCTTTTGCTTTTGTTTATGGTCTCATCCAAACGTATCACCTCCTCTCACCAGCTTTTTGCTCACATACAACCTCCAAAGAACAAATCTGGTCCCTGGCACATTACTGACACTGGCACTCTGTAGGAAAATAAATGGATCAGTTCTTCCCTTGGAGTTTGTTATCCTTCACTGTTTCATTATTTCAGACTGCAAATGGTTTGAAGAGATAAATAATTATGGATTTTAACTCGTGAGAAATGATGGGATATGGTCATTCTAAACAGATCTGTATTCTTTATTTTAATATGCTTAAGGCCGAGAAAGAATGTGAGGCTGTTTGGAAGCCGATGCCAAAACCAGCACGTATATGAAGGGAACATTTGTTACCTAGATGTGAAAATGTCTTTACTTCTTACCAAGTACAGTAAGTGAATAGTTAACATATTTCACTGTTCCAGAGTCACTTCCCACTACGCAGGAGTAATTTCCAGCGTCCGATGCCTCAAGCCGGTCGGTCACCAGGTGAGAGTGCAGCAGCTTCCACCTGCCGCTCCTCAGTGCATCCCGGCCGTCTTTGACCCAGCGGATGGGGGCTGGAGCCGACCCACTGACCACACACTCCAGTGTCAGGGCACTGTGCCGGGGCACTGCCAGGCTCTGCGGAGCCAGCGGGTGAAGGATGCGGGAGCCACCTGAAGAAGGGCCTGGAGGAAAGGAGATGAATCGTAGAATAGAATCACAGAATGGTTTGGGCTTCTAGTCACCTTCCACGAGACCGAGTTGTTCTAAGCCCTGTCCAGCCTGGCCTTGAACACTTCCAGAGATGGGGCAGCCACAGCTTCTCTGGGAAGAGAGCCTCACAGGGTCTCAGCACCTTCACAAGGAAGAATTTCTTCCCCATATCTAATCTAAATCTACTCTCTATCAGTGTGAAGCCATTCCCCCTTGTCCTGTCACCCCAGGCCCTCTCTCTCTCTTTTTCTTGTAGGTTCCCTTCAGGTACTGGAAGGCCACGATTAGGTCACCCCTAAGCCTTCTATTTTACAGGCTAAACAATCCCAATTCTCTTGGCCTTTCCTTGCAGGAGGAATCAACCAAGCTTTTAAACCACACCTTTCCATCCCATTATCTGTCCTCCTCCATGTCTTTCAAACCCTGCACTCGGGACTGGGCATGATGTTGTAATACTCTCTTACAGAAGTTCTGCTCCAAAACAGATTTGGGGAAAGAAGTATTTGCAGTATTTACTTTCCAAGAGTGACTTCCTGGGATTTGAAAAGCAGTCATGCTGCTCCTCCACACTGAGGGGAAATAAGAACTGAATGTACAAAGAATGCAAGAGAGATCTTACATAATATGCTTTGGAGGCACTGATAAGCCCTTGCTAAAAACATCAGGGATGTTATTTATTCTGTTTGGGCTGCATTAATTCTGGAAAGCTGAACGGAATACTCACGTGTGACTGTGAGCTTCCGTCCAGTGAGCTCTACTCTGAGGTCGTGAGTAACTGGGTTGTACGCTGCACACTTGTAGGATCCTCTGTCTTCTAAAGATACATTCAAAATTTGCAGGTTTCCAGATGGAAGAATTAGGTAGTTGTCTAAACAAGTGGGAAAGGCAAAAATTTAATTTAGTTTCAAAAGAAGTCTTTTTTGTAATTTTTTTTTTATTTAATTTGTCAGCTATACCTATTTATTCTATGTATAGGACCACAAAGGAATCACCATGCGAAGAAGATTAATTTCCAAAGGTAGGTTTAGTTAAAGTGATATGCACAGGAAGTTCTGCAAGTTTCCAGAGGATTTTCTTCCTTTAGGTGCAAAGAAAAACCCCAGCCAAGCTTTTGTTGGATACTTACACTGCACAAAACACCTCACCCTCACCTGTTGATTGTTCCAGCCATTTCCCCCGCACTTGGAAGCGAACCTGTGCTTTGGGGTGACTTTCTGGCACCTTGCACCCGATGAGAGCCGTGCCTCCTTCCTCCGCTGCAACAGCAGCCGTCCCCAAAGCATCAAAGTCAGCTAAACCTGGAGAGAGTTGGGAACAGGGTAAGAGCAGCCATGGCTCAGGAGAGGGGAAGGGCAGTTAGCTCAGTACTTGTGTTCAGAATACCGTTTGTTTCACGCTGATTATATTCCCTGGTGCAGCTTTTGGACATTCACATCAACAGGCCTGGTCTATGCTGCAGCCCGTAAGAGCATAAACCCTCCTTACCCACTTCCTTACTACAAAAAACACCAGCTTGTACATGGGAATAGTGAGGAGAAAAAGTAATTCCTACATCTCCTCAACTGCTCCCAGAAAAGCCAGCAGAGACACTGGAAAGGCTGCAGGACTCCTCACAGGCTGTGCAGGCACTACAGAAGACAATTCACACTAACAGCAGGAAGCCTGTCCATAAAAAACATGGAACTGTCTTTCTGTGATGATAACGAATATAGCAGTGCCGTGAGGCTGGCAGAGAGCTCCCAGCACCTTCCCATGTGCTGCCAAAACTTCCAAAGGAGGAGGGAAGTGTGAAAGCTGCTCTTCTACTCTTTCTCCATTCAAACATGTCTGAGGTTGTGATGTTTTCCTATGTTGGCCACCCTTAGAGCTCTCTTGAGAGAGGCTGGCCATGGGTCAGTACTTTACCAAAACACTTATAAGAGATTTTCCTCCCGAGGGGATTTTGGACATGCCCCATAGATGAGGTATCCTTCCAGAGAAATCACTCAAACGCTGCTTGACAAAGACCTGATTCAGACAGCCCTGAGATCCCAAGCAGACAAATCATGCTCATGCAGGAATATTGTACTCCCATTCTCAGCATCACATTGTCCTTTCCATGTGGAAAGCACTGCTCTTCCTCTTCCAACATCCCTTGAGGTCAAATAATTTACACATCAGGCATCAAGGCGAAGGCTGATCAGAAGAACCAGTGCAACTAAGAGAAGGGAAACTGTCCCTAAAAGGAGAGAAGACTGTCCCTACCTTAAGAACCGCTACACTGGTTTGATCAAATCAAATGAAAATGAAAAACTGCAGCTCCCACTTATTTCCCGGGCAACAATTCCCACTGCTTTCTCCTCAACTCTCAAGCACGTTTCTGCAATAGTGTGGCAGCTCAGCTGCTCTTTCAACATCCTTTGTGAAGGGAAGCATTTGGGAATCTTGTATTTTCAGGCCAATTCATGGAAATTAATGTTATTTCATTGAATAATATTTGTGTTTGCTAAAAGCGACCCTTGAGGTCCTTCAACTTGAAATGAAGCTGACACCAGCACTAAATCCATCAGGTATGGTTTGGTCCAGCTGAGGGTTTAAAAGCCTCCAAGGATGGGGATCCACAAGTTTTCTGAGGAATCTATTCCAGGGCTGCATCACCTGACGCGTCTCAGATGATACAACTAAAAGAAGGCAAGAAGTGTATAATCCATCATATTCTACGTACTGGCTGAGGGAAAAAACACGCCAAAACATTTTGACCTAGGTGTTTTCCAAAAGTCAAAGAGGAACAAACCACACAAGCCAGCTGAAGTCTATAAAACTGGCAAGGAGCAAAGAACAGGAATGCAAATGAACTTACTGCCCATGGACACCGTGGCAGGCCGGCTCAGCACAGCGCCAACGCCGGTGCTCGCCACACACTGATAGCACCCACACGTCGCCAGGCTCAGGGACACGATTGTCAAAGATCCTGACTGGATTTCCACTTCTCCCACCCTGCTGTCCAGAGGCTCCCCATTAAACAGCCAAGAAAGGTGAGCTGTGGAGGGCTCAGCAGAGCAGCGGAGTTGGATGGGCTCGCCAGACTTCTGGACAGTAGATGAGGGCTCAGAAATAAAATGGGGAGTTAAATCTAAAAGGAAAAATATAGATATTGAGTTAGAGACCAGCATTTTGCATGGACACAGGTGATAAGGTTAACAACATGCTGACTGGTATGAAAGACTCACTATACAAAGAGTCTCTAAATTCCAAGTTGTAAGTGATACTCAAGCAGGTGTTGCCTTTTCCTTAGCAAGAGGAACTCAGGAGAGATTCCTGCTCACTCTCAAACACTGGGAAAACGTCAAGATTCAAACCCCACAAAGGGGGTAACAAAAATTAAATGGGGCTAGGTGCAGTGTACAGGAGGGGGGAGGTACATCCCCAAGTGAGTGCAAGGCAGAGGCATCACGCTTGCCAGGGCCAGCAGAAATTGCAATCCCAGTGGATTTATCCAGAGGAAAACAGCACCCGTCACCTGAAGAGACAGAGCACAGGAACACGCAGCTGTAGCTGATCGGTCCCATATGAAGCAGGCCCGGACGTGACTTGTAAAATGCTAGAAATGGCAGGAGCCTGCCAGGTATTTACACAGAACCGTCTCCGAGTCTGCAGAACTAATTAAAAATAGCCGGATAAAAAAAGCTGGACGAACAGCAAAGGCTCTTGCTAATTCCAAATACATGGACTTCATCAGGACAAGGATGATGAATTGGGCATCCATTATCTTTACTGAGTAAAGATGAACAGAAACAGGAAGAGCTGCTAATAAATAAAAGGTTCAATTCCACAGAACTTGGTTATGAGAATCCATTTATTTGCCAAAAGAAAATTCCTGCTTGTTGGAAGAGATTTTTTCCTATCCTGGCCAATGAAACACTGGGAAGTATTTCCATTTGTTTTCTATTGAATTCTCCACTAAAGATTTTGCATGAAGGGAGCAAGCAAAAGGCAATTAACACCAGCAATACTTAATTGGTTAGTAATACAAATTAGGAGAGAAAACTAAATTAAAAATAGACACATTGGCAGAGAAAAACAACTTCTAGTTTGTAAAGGATCTAAGGAATTCCAGATAGTACGGGTCAAGATGATATTAAATGACATCCAAGTCAGAGACAGTTTTCTTATAGGTGGGGCCCTGGGTTCATGCTTTTCTTCTCAAGTCAGTCCATCCCAGCTCTGGTTATGAGTTTCAGATGAGAAACTGCACATTTTTAACTGAACCATAAACTATCTGCATAAACATAAAATAAAACTGGAAATTAAAGTGTGGCTTCACTTAACAAAGAAAGATGAAATCCATAAAAATGATATCCAAGCATTTCGCAGGACTCCAGATGTCCAATTTTAGCTTTTAATTAAAAAGCAGTTTTTCCTATTAGTTCAGTTTGAATTTCCAGGGATAAGAGGGAAGCACTGACCTTTCAGTTTGCTCGCCACCAATTGCTATGAAATCATACGACTACTTTCATCTTCGCCCCTGCCCTCACTTCTGACACCAACACTTTGTGCTTCGTGCGTAAAAGGCAAAATTGGTAGCAGTGACCCTGCAGCTGGAATTTATCTCCTATGACTGCTTGAAAAATAAAATTTATCCCATTTGCTTATAACGATTAGCTATGAAGTGCTAAAAGTAGTAAAAGCTTCTTTTTTGTGTGGTTACATTAAGACAAGCTGACTACACAGAGCAGATGTGTCAATTAAAACCATGCCTCTTCTTTTTTTAACACCAGAGCTGCTCCAACTGCAGCCACGCATCAGCTTTTGCATTTCAAAGGGCTGATTCCTCTCTCCCCCTGCAAATCGAAACCCCTCCTGACCCCTGGGAACTCAAGATGCACTGTATGCAGCAGAATCAGCGTCCAGCTGAATCCATGGAGATCCCAAGGAACAAACCCACGTAACCCCGAATCTTCCATGTTCTGGTGTTTGTCTTGAGCCAAGTTTTCACAAGCAAAGTCATATATTGAGTTTAAGGCTGTGTTTCAGTGCTTCATGCTTCCTTAAAAGCAGATTATTGACAATATCCATTAAAGTTGGCCACTTCAAAATGCACTCCCAAGTACTGTTTGTTCCAAAATTTGGGCTAAACCCCAAAACCTCCAAGTCCCCCAGCTTGGGTGATCATACCTGTGCTGGTGGCAGAGACAAGGCCGGTGGCAGCGATGAGGAGCAGTGCCTGCAAGTGCCTGGGGGCTGGATGCATAGCGCCAGATTATCCAAATTGAAAGCCCGAAGCTCCAGACTAAGACAAGGCACGGAAACAGCTACAAAACAAACAGACACATGTCTACTGTGAGTTTCAAGAGTTCATCTTTTAACTCTCTTACAACAAAGTGTTTGGGGTTTAAAAAAAAAGCACAACCAGGAAACAGCCAATATTCTTTGCAATACAGAAACCATCTGTAAAAGTGAGTTAGAACTGAACTTCACTGTGGTTCCAAGTACTATTCTTATAATGTAAGAGTTTTTCCACAGCTGGGGCATGAGGCATCCGCATTGAACCGCTCTGCCTTGATAAATTAGACTCTGTTCCACCCAGAGGAGCTGGAGTCCAAAGTAAACAGCTTATCTATTGGAGATAATATTGTTTGCAAACAATCATTTGACCATCTATCATCAGGCCGCACTTGTTTCAGAAGTTTCTCTGAATCTACTGCTGCAATGCTGCTACTGCTCACAATTGCTCTAAACCTGCTCACTGAGACCTGTCGTCTGCTGGCTCCTTCTGCTGGGCTTTACAGGCAAACCGTAGCAATGAAAAAAGCACCAATATTACTCTTCTCATTTATACTCCCAAACAAATGGTCCTTTCTCCTATATCCTTTTGGGGCATCCATTATATCCACTTTTATCTCCGCGGCTGCCTCTAGAGAGGGCAGTCGTTTCCTTGGCCGTATCACACATGACCATTCAGCTATGTAAGATCTCACTTTCGTCATCAAAAATAAAAACTACATCATTAAACCAGCAAAACACAAAGTAAATATGATCCCAGAGTTCTTTTCCAACCGAAATGACTTAACAAACTGTTAAACCAGCAAAATACAACTAAATCACGGATCCAGGAACCAAGCTTGCACGAGGTGAGTCTCAGGAATAGTGTTTCTGACACTCTGAGTCTCAATCAAATACTCCTTTCTCCAAGAAAACAATAAATCTCCAGCTGTCGTTCACTTAAATGTCCTACTGGCCTTGCGTAATGCTATGATGGATAAGATCTGAGCTCATTTAGCACAGTTACTTCATTTATCAGCCCGGCCATACAATTTCGCTGCTGATAACACTCAACACACACTTTAAACATCTCATCTATCAGCTGCGTATATAAACACATATCCAACACACACACAAGAACCGGCAGTTTTACTTGAGCACAGAAACAAGTGCAGCAACACACATGCTTGGTAGGAGTAAGTCCCAGTTTACTGAGTGTTCATGTAGACATTTGCTTTCCAAGAAGCTGGATCTGGATACCAATGGCAAAATTATTCCTGTGGTTTCTTTAAAAATAACCATATTTTATCATCACGGTAAAATACATATGCAAATTAAGCATCAGGAAAAGCCACCAATCGTAATTAAACAATCACTCTGGATTTTATGGAGCTGTTTGCTCACTGCCACTTCTGGATGCAAATTGCACTCCAGGTCACACTGACAGCTTGAGAGGACAGCAAGAAATGCTGTCGAGTTCTGCTCCCGTTTCTGAACAGTTTTATCTAATCCGGCAAATTTACTTCAGCTGTTGGGAAGAGTTGGCAATCCTGTGGCCCAGGCTGGTTCCCAAGGCGAGCCGGGGCTGTTTTGGGAAGCCACAGATGGCAGAAGAGCCCAGCTGTGCCGAAGGGGTTGGTTTATTTGAATTCTCCCTCGGTTCAAGGGCAGGAGCACCGCTCCACCAGCGCACGCAGAGGACAAAGTAAACACCCAGAGAACTTGTTAACATCAAACACTTTGCTGAAGAGGGCTGGGGGCAATGTTGCTTTTTGCCAAATCTTCCCTCCACTATTTATTTATCAAAAGCAATGAAACGTATATTCTGGGTCAACTTTAACCCCTGCACATGGAGCTACCGGGTTATTTTGCAGCTGTCTTTTTAAACAAGGCCAGCTCATTATCTTTAACTAAACTTTATCTTTGGAGATCTACTTTATCCAGGCTCTGATTTCCCTCTGTTTATCTTTCTCCTTACGTGTTCCTCACTGCCAGTGTCAACAGCTACTCCTCTTTTGACCTACCAGTTTGGCTTTTGCAGGCTTGTGGAGTGGTAAGATCAACTGCAAAGCAGTGAGTACACACAGCGAGCCACAAAGACCAAAGTTCTCTGACTGAAGGGAAAAATGGAAAAATATCGGCTTTAACTGGAGTAGGATTGTTCAGATCAACATTCGGGTATCCGAATGAAGCTTCTCCAACATCTGCTTCTGAAAGGACTGCAGAAACATCTTGCTCATTGGTAGATCTGGGAACACAGGGGAAGATAAGATCCAGCAACACAACCCAACCCAAAAATGCTTCTTTCTTTTTCTTCTGCAGATGGTGACACTCCAGAAGCCCCTTGCTAAATACAGAGAAGAGGGCAATGACCACAGCTCACAGTTTTGGTGTCTTCAGAAATCCTGTGGAGAAACTGTGCCTCTTTAATGTTATATTTACAGAGCCGTGGGGATGGAAAAACACAACCCTTCCCTTTTCCCATCTTTTCAAGAACCATGAGCTCCCATTTTGACAGCAAGTACCAGTTGCTGGGGACCTGCTGGGGGTCAGAAAGAGGAGCACCTTAGTTGAATGTGGCTCCATTTTAGTGTCCTAGACTCCAAGATAAGCTCTGCCCAGAACAACTCTGCCCGCTGTTCACTGTTCCTCAATTGGGAGGATGAATCTCCAACACTTGTGGATCAAATAGTCAAAGTGATTTTAAAGTAAGAGGTGTCACTGCCTGAGCACTTTAAACTAAATGAGGAGTTATTCATATAAATAATATTCAAGGCTGAATAGAGACAGACATGGTTTTCGTGGATCACCAAAATGTACTTTTCACTTTCACCAGCCATTTCTCCAGCCCAGCAGAAAGACACAGCATGGCAAAGGCCACATTACTCCTAGTTCCACCCAGACATCTTCACCTAAAGTCATCCTCCAGTTATCTTCACGCAGCACTTGACCTCCTTGTCAGCTCTAAGGCAGCTTATTGCTCATGGATCAAGGGAAACAAGGAAGATAACAGACTTGTGCAGGGGCAGGGGTCATCCCGACCATTCCAATGGATGCCTGCCCCTCGGAAGCATGCTGCACACACAGGGACACCCAGAAACGTGTGCCTGGTACTTCTGGATGTAATTAGTAAGACGAAGCACACAACATAATTTCTGCACACAACATAATTCTAGCTGTGCACCTCATTTGTCACAGACTCTTTGTGAAATGAACCCCTCAGCACAGAGCTGTGGGGACAGCCGTGCAGAGCTCCCAGTTTCAGCCCTGCAACCTCCGGAATGCTGTGCACAGGCAAGAAAATAAACCATCAGCACTAACTCCAAACAGAGGGAAAGGGACAGTTTAACTTTCCTTTAGGAGCACCAGTGGTTTCCCAGGGCAGAAGCAGGGCTGTCCCCAGAGCCAGGCTGGCACATCAGCCTGGCACACAGGATGCTGCAGGGCAGCTGGCACACTGTCACACGGCTGTCACGGCCTGGAGACCTCACAGGATGGACATGGGCCATCCCAGGGTAGGGAGCGGCCCATGGGCTTGCTGAAGCACTCTACTGAGCCAAGATGAGAAGACACAGGCACCAGACCAGCTGGGATTTCTGCAGCCCTGACAGTGACCTGTCTCTTCCCAAAGCTTCACGTTTGTTGCCGTTTCTCCAGAAACCAGGGGTCTCCAAGGCACAGCTCCACAGGTCTGGTCCGAGCACCGTAACTTAACCCTCACCTCCAAATTAACTCGCTCCTACCCATGTTTGCCCCTAAATAAGGTTTCATACTCTAAAAGATGACAAAACGCTGTTTTCCATGCATTCCCATGGAAATGCTGAGCTCCAGCATCCTTCCAAACACAGCTGAGATCCTGCCCCACTTATTTACTGGACCATTAACTTCTCCTCTCCACCCTTGCAGCTGAGGGCAGAGTCACTATGAAAAGAGCATTATCTCATCCCCATTTTGGTTTAGCTCCCTGAATCATCTTCCTGCCATCTCAGACTGGCTGGCAGGACAACACCAGGACCTCCCTTCCCAACAGCCACCACCCCACCTCGATCTGTTTCTGTACTCCTGCTCCATCACTCTCCCAACCTTCAGAGAACTGTTCCACGAGGAACAGCTAAACGAGGAAGGGTTTCTGCACTGCCCAAATGCTCCAGGTCCTCTAAACGCTGGAGTAGAGCAGAAGGAGGAGGAGGAGGAAGGAAAGGGCATGCTCGGGAACAGAGGGAGTTATTCAGGTTGCCCACTCCACCTCCAGGAGCTGACAGCCTTTGCTAAGAAGCCCAAGGAAAAAGTGAGTGAGAGCCGCTGCCTCAGGGGCGGCACTGCCCACCAGCTGCATCGTGACAGCCCTCTGGAGTATACCAGCTTTGGATATACAGATTTCCCATTTTTCCTAAACAGCAGCAACTCAAAAATTGATTCATCCCACCTCACTTAATAATACCACATGTGATTCAACACCCAAGTTGGTAATTCTAATAAATGACCTAGGGAAAAAACCAAGAAAAATTTCATTTTAACTTGCCCTCAGTACAACAAAACCACCAAATTTTCAAACTACCTAAATTTAGAGCAAATGAACCCCCTTGAATTAACTAAAATACTCTGGCTTCAGCGTGAGCAAGCTGAGTTAGATCATTAAATCTCACACCAAGACACCTTAAAAAAAAAAAAAAAAAAGAAGAAAGAAAAAAAAGGAGGTATTGAAGCCTGTGGCATTCCAAGAGAAAGCAATCAGACATTCCTGCCGCTCGGCTCCTCAGTGATCTCCAGAGCCTTTGATCACTGACTGTCTTCATGCTGTCCTCCTGGGGTCTGGCAAAATGAGTGTAACAGCTGGCACATAGACTTCATTAGCTTTCTGGGCTGGGAGGAGCGGGCTCCAGCCCGGGAGCCACCGGCAGCCTGCCCGTAGCTTCACGGAATAAACGTCCCCAGTTTCTTCAAGGCACTCTCGGGGCTGGGAACACCTCAGTAGTGGCAGTGGTGCCCTCAGGACTCCCGGAGCTGCTCCCAAAGGCATCACTGCCATGCGGGATGCAGCGGATGGATTCCTAATGCCAACCCATGGGGCTGAGAGTGTCAAAAGGCAACGGAGCTGGCCAAAGCCTCATTTTTATGAATGCTTAATGACCACTCAATCATTAACATCAACCTTTAAAAAGCAAATGCAGCACCTACAGTGTTCATTACCCTCCCCCTCCCCCCCTTTCAGGGTCTCAATCGAGTCAGTCAAGCGTGCAAACCGATCCTGTCGCCAGCAAAAGCATTTCCTTTCACTGTGGTCAGCCAAAAGCAGGGGAAAAAAATGGAAGTGACTTGGAGTTATGGCACCAAAAAGGCCAGACAAGCAAGGAAATAATCAACTCCACATGAGCCACTTCGAGCCCATCACAATGAAAAGGGCCTACGACTAACCCCAGGAAAGGTCAGCGGGACTATGGGGGTCAGAAGCTGAAAAAGGCAATAGCGAGCAGCTGCCAGCTGCAATAAGAATCAATGTGTTCCTAATTACACTCCGAAGAGAGGGCTCGAGCGCAGGGAAACGCCGGGCTGTAATCACAGCTTGCGCAAAAAACATTCAAGTGCTCCCGTTTTACTCTTTTCCACCTCGAGCACTGGAACTGCAGTTTGTGCGTTACTAAATCACAGGAAGCCGAGCACTGGAGATAAGGAGCCAGGTAGCTACAGAAGGGTTGGGGATTTTGTAGAAAATACCATAATTAGGCATTTGTGTTGGAATTATGGCATCACCAAAGAGAGGATTTCGTGAGTGTAAGCAATAAAATTACGTTCTTCAAAGGGATCTTGCATGTGCTTTTAGGAAACATGCGGAACTCTGCTGAACAGTCCCATATGCCTGGGGTTTTCTCAATCCCCCCGAAAAAATATCTGAAAGGGAAAACCCCAGAAAAATCAGTTTGCTGACAGTGATCCTATAAACCAAGCGTGAGAGACACAAACAGGTCAGAACACAATGAAATGGATGCCAAGGAATCCACAGAAACACTGAGTTGAGAGGCAGTTAAAAATTACAAGAAAAAGCATCCTTTGATGTTCTGTTCATATTTATTTAATACACTTTAAACAAATGAAAGTGCACCTTCCAGATCCTTATCAGAAGGATAAGGCTCTCCTGAATAAAGGAGAGAAATTGCAGTTGCTCAAACTTCGCAATCCTCAGCTTGGATTTCTTTAATGCCTCCCCATCTCTGCCCATAACCATGCCTGGCACCCAAATCCATCAGTATTAAGCCACATCCAAGTGTTTCCTACACAGATGCCCACCTAAGGATTCAGTTGGTACTTTTACTTCTTTTTAGGTAGCATATATTTTTATAAGAAGCCTTGCATGGAGCTTTTTTCTTGCTCCACACCATTTAACAACCCCTTGTGAATCAATGATGAATCCAAAGAACAATTTTGAGGACTAAACTCCCTTATCAATTGTGGAGCAATTCCTAATGGCACTTCACTTTTCACAGAATGGCTTGGATTGGAAGGGACCTTAAAGACCTGAAAGTTGGTGTTTTTGTCAAAATACAGAGCAAGTGTTTTCTCGGGTGGCAGATGGCAGGAAAAACAAACAATGCTGAGCAAACAAGACAGTTACTGAGTCCCAGAGAGTAGAGGGGATCCCACATCCTGATAGCCTTCCTCAATAATCAGGTAGATGTGTTTCCCACAAAGCTATAAAACACCCTAAAAAACGTCACTAATTTACTCAAACTGTTCTAGGTAAAGTCCAGTGGCATAGGACAAAGATGACCCAAGAAGAGGTTAAGCAACTGAGAAAAAAGCAGCAGTATTAGCCCAAACCATGGCCAAGAGGCTGTGTGCCTCAAAGATGGGGAAGGAGGTCTTTTTAATTGGATTTTTCTATTTTTCTCTCAGACCTGGAAAGTCTCATGGTTGGTATCAGCTGCTGGACTCAGATCAAAGTTTAGCCTTCCATTAATCTTTTGAGTCATATGTGAGGCTGATAGAGAATTTTTCTTTTTTTAGAAGACAGTTAAGATTACTCAGATACTTAATTTGCACTCCAATATTTCAAAAACACCTTGACTTTAGAACCTTGGTCTTGGTTTACATATGGTCTTGATAGAAGAACGCATGCTTTGGCATGGACTGGAAGAATGGATTTGGGAGTTGAGGGAAGGAAATTTAACAGTTTGTGTACTGTGCCTCGGCACACTCAGACAAAAACACTCCCGAGTCACAACTCTGCTCCCGAGACACATCTGTGCTCTGAAGGGGGAGAGCTGGGGCTCCCATCCTGCCATTCCAACACCGGTCACAGCAAGACAGGCATCAGGAGAAAAATAAATCATCTCGGAAGCCACACTTTCTGTTATGCCGCGAACAGGCATAACAATTAGTTTAATTTTATTATTAACTTCAGCAAAAGAGCTAAGACAGTCCCCCTGCTGCCACACTAATGAAGTGGGAATGGCTCCTGCCTCCTCTGGCCTCGGGGGAAGCAAGAAAACAGGGCATTAGCTTGATATACAGTTCTGCTGGGCTGCAATTATGCTTAAATGCCTAAATCAGGGCTTTCAGTCCCCAAGGGAGCTGAGGGTATCATTAGTTTAACAGTTCCATCACAGTAGGCCAAATACATACAAAATTCTCACCCTTTGCTCTTCGAGGTCCCCCAGACCTCCCCTGTCTTGATCTCTCCTGTTTAGGCACAACTTTGCATTGTATTTCCATTTTTTCCCCCCACATTTAGCTCAACACCTGTGCCGTACCACTGAAGGGACACCTGTGACAGCTCTGCTGCCTTCAGCCATGTCCCCAAGGGCCCCCGGCCAACACTCCCTCCCTGCTCCTTCCTCAGGGCTGGCCTCAGCCTCGGAGAGAGGCGCCTGCTTTACTTCTTCAGCTCTGGTTTTTAGCAAGAATGAGATTTCGCAACCAGGTTTTCAGCCAATTTAAAGACGGGCTGCTGCCGAGGAGGGCAGCAACACCTTCCTTCAGGACCTGGCTTGCATTCTCCTATCTGCACCAGGGATCCCGCGGCCAGCAAGTGAGTCAGATCTGCTGGCAGATCCCGCCAAAAACTCAGCCAGAGAAAAAGCGAGGTTCAGTTTTCACCTGGATGAGGGAGCAGTTTCAGCTCCCCATGCAGTCCTGGAGCACTGGCCCAAAGGAGGGGCTGGGAATGGACATCCAAGAACAGGAACTTAGCACTTGAACAGCATGAGGCCTCGGATCAACTCATGAAGCACCACCCTGGTATGTTTAACAAACCCTGGACTGCAAGAATGTACGCAAAAATGAAGAAAAATATACAAAACCAAACTCCAAGTGAGCTATGCCCATTTTCTCAAGGGAGCTAGGGAACTCACCATCCTAATTATCTGAGCTACAGGTGCACACACCACAGCAAGCTGGAGTACTGCCTCAGGGGGTGGTTTTTTCCCTCCAAAAAGTTTTCATTTTGCATGTTAAGGGCCATCACCCATGATTGTAATTTCTCTATGGTTTCTAAAACCAGAATCCAGCATGAACAAAAACTAAAAAGGACTAGAACCACAGGCTTGTTGTGGTTATCAGGAAAACCTGTCAGACTCTCAAAGGTGTTTGTGTCCACACAGGCTGCCTAAAGGTCCACTTCCAGTGGCACTCTCACACCTGGGCAGTTTAGCCGCGAGAGAACATCGATGGAAAGAACTGGAATCATGGCTAAGCTCTGTTAGAGGATAGAGAGCTCATTCCTGAGGCAATTCCAGATGAACACTGACACCTCGTCCTTTGGTAGCCTCCAGCAAGCAACAGCTCTAAAAAACACAGACAAATGGGTTCTTTTAGCTGCGCTAGCCTGAGTCCAACTCGGTCTGTCGTAACTTGCAGGGATCCATGCTATCCGTGAGCCTTTAAAGGGAAGCACAGCCATTAAATCCACACCTGCAGCCAGAATTTATAGCAACTTCATCTACTGCTGTCTTACATCATAGGCAATTAGGAGCCTGTGAACTCATGGCTGCAGGATACGGGAGGTGCACTGGAACCAGAGAGCCAAAGCCTGTGTTACAGCATAGTCCTTAGTCACCTTAGAATTCATCGTGCCTGCAGACGGCTGGAATTGTGTACGAATCAGAGCAACAGACCCATTTGGACACTGTTTTCTAAACAAAAGTGCTGCCCTGCACTCCAAATCACTGCTTCCCTCCTGTTACAGCTGTCCACATGCTGTCACAGGCAATGCCAACACTCCCTGCCACGGGACCCAGGCTCCAGGCAGAACAATACTTATTAAAAAGCAAACCAGCTAACCAGGGACAGCTGAGGGAGAGAGCAGGAAAGACCCTGGCCTTTCCTCCCCCGATTAAAACAAGCCTTCACACAATCCATCCTCCAGCCTTACAGTAATTCAGTTTTACTGCTCTCCTCCCCTCCCTTCCCCCACACTCAAAAGACCAAACCTGGTTTCAAAATTGAAGTCCGAACTCTCCAGCAAGCACACACTTCTGCACTTCTTCACCTCGAGGAAAGGAATCCTGACCCAACTGACTATATTGCTTGGCAAAATGAGCTCCTTTGCCTCAGTCCCAGATAAATGCAGCAGCCAGGCAGAAAAATAAATGAAAAAATTGTGTTGGTCAGGCCAGGTTTGCTACAACAAACCAACCTGGCTCCCAGG
The DNA here is from genome assembly GCA_013397935.1 of Dasyornis broadbenti. Classification (NCBI taxonomy): domain Eukaryota; kingdom Metazoa; phylum Chordata; class Aves; order Passeriformes; family Dasyornithidae; genus Dasyornis; species Dasyornis broadbenti. The sequence continues at coordinate 1,816,526 of VZRN01005827.1, read as the reverse complement.
CAAGGAGAGGGGTGATGGAACATGGGGGAAAGAGAGGAAGGCTTTCAATTGGCTTTGCTCAGTGGTGTTGCACAACCGAGCACCGGTGTAGCTTCCCGCCTCCTTCCTCATGCCAGCAGAGCCGAAGGAGAGCCTTGATCCAAGGGAGGGAGGCAGCAGTGATCATGAAGCCCTAGCCTGAGGGTTTGGCTCCTCCAGCCCTCCTGCCTCACCCGCTGCAGCCAAGCTCTGAGTCGCTGCTGGCTCAGCTCCGCCAGCAGCAGGGACCCCTGTCCAGGGCTGGTGGCACTCAGGGCAGCACTGCCACAGTGGCAGGGCGTGAGTCAGAGCCCAAACCAGCTCCTGCGAACCAGGGCCATGGCAGCTGTTCCCAGCAGAACCAGTTCAAACACGAGCGACTGACAAGAAGGGAGTTAAGTTTCATCACAGGGACCAGGGAGAAATTTCCACCAGGTTCACCTGACTGTGCCCTGTTCTCACTCGCACAGACATATCCCCCTTTGCCGAACAGGATTTCTGTTTGGACATCCAACAGCAGACTGGCAGTTCCTGGAGACACCTTCCCAAAGGAAGATGCACACCGCAGCCACAGCTTCACCACATAGGAAGAAGGTTCCAGACTCTTCATAGCACATCAACTCCCCCACGAGACTTTAATGCCGAGCTCAGCAATACGGCGGCCCCGCAAAGATAACCGGCTGCCGGGATTGATTCCATCCCACATTAGCATCCATCAGATAGCAAGAAAAACAAGATTAAGCAGCACTACGGCATTAGTCTTCATTTAAACTTGGCAAAGAAAGCAAATGTTTCTTTTTTTGTTGGCTTCTTTGTGTGTTTTTTAAAGCAGTCCCAGACTCAGCCAGAGAAAGGTGCCTGGACTATTTAATGTTGGGGGATTAGAAGGGACAACACTTGTACGCTTGCCAGAGCCCAGATAAGCAGCGAGTGCTCAGGTTAAGCAGGCGAGCGTCTGCCTCCTGCAATATATACATTGCCCCAGTGAAAATAAACAGCTTCACACCTCTGGCTCAGAGAAGAACTTGAGCTTCTTCTGCATGCTCAACCTGCAGCCTCTCCACTCGAGGACAAAGGGTCAGAAGGGTGAAGGTTACTCACAGTTCCCTTATTCTGACTATAAGGCTGGAAGTTTTGTCTCCTCTCACACTGGGTAGAGCCTTTGCTGCTGTGCATCAGATCTGGTGTTGCTTCCTTGTGTTCACTGTGCCCAGAGCTGTTTCAGACAAACTCTGAACATGTACACTTCTATGTGTGCTGGTTACACACAAGCCATGACAAATGCACCAATTAGGAAAAACGCTAACTTGGAAACTGGACCCTTTTTTAAGTGCTCAGCCGCAAAGTCCCCAATCTAGAAAACCACATCTCAGTTTAACGCTGCCACCCCAGTCACTGGAGATCACAGAGCTGAAGGCTCCAGCCATACCACTGCAGTGCCCACCACCTACAGTCTGCTTCTAACTCCTCTCTGGTCCATCCCAACACACAATTTGGAAGTGCAATCTGCACCCCAAAACCATGCCTCAGTCTGAATAGCTGAATTTAAAATTATATCATTAAGCTTGAAATTTCAACATACTTAGAGAGTTTTGATAATAACATTTTTGATTACATCCGTTGCCAGCTTCCTTCTACACCCTGACAGAGATTTAAAGTATACATTCCTATTTCATTCTGCAACAGAGATTAGTGGCAGGAACAGAAAACATCTTCTGTTCCAAAAAACCCTCGGGGTTTTCCTCCTTCTCTTGCATTTTATTAGAGGAGTCTCAAATCTCCATCAAGCTGCAATATACTGTCACTGCAAAGCATTTAAGGCAACAACTATCTGAGCGCTACACTGAAACACACCTTCGGAAAAAGCTCCCGAGAAACAAAGAGATTTCCAAAGCTATCCCAAATGTGAAAGAGCTCCCCAGCAGTAACAGCCCTCAGCAAGTTTTATGAAAATTTGAGCCTACGCTCGAGCTTATGGCACACAGAGACCTAATTCAAGAACTTTTGTGAACTCTTTGTCGTGGGGAAGGGGGGGAACAAAGGAAAACCACATGCTATTGTTTATTTTGACTCCGCAATACATTTAATCTACATGGAGTTGGAACATTACACAGCAAAACTCGTCAGCTCCCAAAATTATATACAGCCAACAGCAGTCAAGCCCACTCCCCAAAGGGAAAATGCCATTTTAGCTATGTTAACTTCACCCCACACAGCATAGAAGCTCTCCAAAATGCAGCTCACAGCTGCCACCAATGCTTCCAATCCCACACCCCAAGAGCATGGGATCAAGGCAAGGCTACTGGCACTCATGACACAGGGAAAGCCAAAGCTGGGGACTTCCACCAACTTGACCTTGAGCTATTGCACCTTTTCTCAATAAGGCTGTGACAGCCAGCAGGGTCTCTGGGCAGAAAGAGGAGCCCCAGGCATCTCACACCTTCACATCCTCTTTGAGCCTATGAACAGGAGCAGACCTTGATGCATTCCAAGAAGCAACAAGACACAGCTTATGAACTGCCAAAGATTTATTCCAGTGTATCCACAGGGATGATAACAGATTTTGCTACATTAATTCCATTGCTGTAGCTGCACACATCCCTTCCAACCTTGTATCCTACTGGAGGTGTGCTAACCAAGGACTGCCCATGTGTCACTGGAGGCCCTCGGACATCCCCAAGAGGCTCCAGAGGCCGTGGCTGCGCTGATGAGTTACCAGCCACAGATCTGCCCTGGCACAACCAAAGAACCACCTTCCTAAACATCATATTCCTGTTCTAAGCCACGCACTGCCATCCCTTTGTGCCCAGTGAGTTCACTCCCCCAGCCCCAATATGCCAGCTCCTTTACAACACTTCTGGACACAGAGTTAAGACTTGTACCCGGTGTTGGGGTACAGCCACTGCTGCTGAGGGACCGGAGCTGTGCAAGCTCACCCCGAGCCGGTGCCAGCATCAACACTCACACCTAAGACAAGGAGAATGTACAGACAGGTGACATCAGCCCCAGCAGCCCACAGGCACCTTCTTCTCACCATCCTGGGCTCAGTGGGGCTGTGGTTTATCTTCTCCTGCACCTGGGAGCAGGGGCCTTTGGCACAGTCCCATCCTCACCCTCCGCTGGGCCGGGGGCTGGCGCAGACACAGGTTGCTGTGAAGTTTCAACAGGCTGAATGAAATGGTGAAGAAAGATGCTTTTCACAGGGGGAGGGGAGGGGAGGCACACACGTACTGAACAAATCATCTGTTTGGAGCGCTGGCTCCTACTTGTTCTCAGTTACATTATTCACTCAAGGGTGGATTAATCCATCAGTGCAAAGGAATCTCCTGATCTCAGAGATAAAGGCAACAAGTCATGCACTGACTGTCTGTGGATCCTCCTGGAAATGGCCAGCCTTTCTCATGGCCTTATTTGGGCCGATCTATTAGCTCTCAACTAACAACAAGCAAAGAAAAAAAAAAGAAATTAAAAACTGAGAACATACCACCTGACTATAGTAACTTCAAGTGGATTGATCTGGAAGCAAGCAGGGGATTTCAATTTCAAACAATCACTGTTTGTTTCAGAAGGGGCTACATGAACAGTCCCCTTCCCTTGTTGTTCCCCAGGAGAAGAACAGTCACCTGGGTCTTTACCTTCCAAACTGGCACAGAAGAAATATTAATTTCTTGCAAGATTGTTTAAAGTGAGGCCTTTTACCCACATCAATGGTTTCTTTTACTCACTGGGGACTGGGAAACGAAACCATCTGATGCCACCCCCCTGCAGGAGCAGGAGCATCTCCAGCTAGAGCAGGCTGCACTTGGACACAAGGTGCCTACACAAAATACAACGGCAATTCCGGAGGCTGGACATCTCAAACGTGTCTGTCCTTCAGTGCTTCAGGTGATACCATGGAGCAGTTCCAGAGACATTCAGGATCTGTCTGCTCCTTACCCAAGATTAAGGGAGGGCCGAGAAGCTCCTGCCACAGCTCCCCTCTGGCTGGAGCTGGCAGGCTACAACGCTGGGGGCTCACCAGCACACATAAGGTGAGCTGGTAGGGAATACTTCACAGGCAACACAATCCTCAAACACCTCTGAAGAGACGAAACACCCTCAAACACCTCCAAAAATGTAAATTTGTGGTGGCCAGCCTCTTTGCCAAGACTGTTTCAACAACGGGCTGCTCATTGCTCAAGCCTTTGAGTCCTTGTCTTGGCATTTTATAGGTTCACTACAAGGAAAGCAATGAGCTACGAGGCAGAGCCTCCATAGACTGAGAGGTAGGAAACATTAAACAAATAAGACTCAACCACTTGGTTCACTATCAGATTCAATGGTTGGAGTCTGTGGGGAAAGCTAAACAGCAGAACCCAGGGTATAAATCAAAGGCATTATGAGAGAGACAGGTGAGGCTGAGGGTGTGGTTTTACCTCTCAGCTCAGCCGCATGGAGAGCGTGGAGGGCTGCCGGCTGCCAAAGGAATGATCTCCATCTCCTTCCTCAGCACACCGGGCTCCCCCGCCCCAGCTCCCTCCTGCTGCCGAGCTGACGGCAATACCCCAGCCAAGCTGGTCGTGCTCACTCCAGGCTTTTGGGAATGATTTTACCCTTTTCCCGTGCCGTTTCTGCAAGCTAGGCAGGTTCAACTGAATATCTCCAGAGGCAGGAGATGGAGGGGGCTGGCCAGAAGCTCTCCCTCTCTGCAAGGCACCCACCCTTGGTGTGGCAGCAGAGCAACTGGATCAGGAGACAGCAAAGTCAATTTAGAAGCCACTGCTGCCAAAGGGGCCATCCCCCCCACCAGCCCCTCTAGCCCCCCAGGGCCTTCCCAGTCATCCGAGTGGAAGATTTAGCAACTCTAACTGCAGGGCAAGATCCAGGAAAGTTTGGAGCTTGGGTACATTTTTTTTTTTTGAAGGGTTAGCTGGAGTCACTCCCCTGCGGCTGCTCCACTGCTGGATTCCCACAGCAGGAAAGAAGCAGGAATATACCTGCCGCCTCCTGCAGCAGCGAGTCCTCGATGGAGCTGTAATGTGAAACTGTGCCCAAGGAGCTGGGGAGGGGGAAAAAAGGGGGGGAAAAGATAAAAAAATAGAGTCCCACCTGGCTAGAAGAGCTCCAAGATATCTCATAGGTATGGAAAATAGGAAAACAACCCACCTTACATGACTGTTTTTCCTCCTGTTGAAAGACAGCAGATATTTCCCACACAGAAAGAATGAGTAGGGGTTTAATGGAAAAGGCAGGTGGTTGGGATGCACAAGGCTCAATCCCTCACAGGGCTGAACAAGCATTTCCCCTGAAGTGATCACTGTCACTGGAGAATTATCATCCCCACCAGAAAGAGAAGTGAGCTGGGGAAAGCAAATGGAAAACTCTGACACACTCAGCCCTGGAAGCTGTACTGAGCCATCAACGAAGGAAACTACTGGAAGAATACTCAACTGAAAAAAGTGAACATATATATATACACACACACACACAGAGGAAACTATCTAGTCTAGAAATTCTTGGGCCAGGGTAGTTGGAGACCTCCCACCAGCCAAAGTAATACAGCAAAGAGGCTTTTGCTTACTTTGCCAAAGACAAACACCATCCCAGAGCAAACGATGCAGGATAAGGGGACACACAATAGCAGGGTTTGCCCAGGGAGGCCTCGAGGAGAGCAGAAAGTGAGTAGGAAAGGGAAAACACCTGGAGAACCAACCAAGTACTGGCCAACTTGTTAACAAAATAGGTCAAAATAGCAAAAATAGTGGACACAGTTTGGTGCCCACGTACCAGCTTTAAGACTCAGGATTGCAAGGCAAGCTGAAAATTCCCATTTAAAGAAGAAATTTGACCAATTCCACTTGATACAAGGTTTTTAGCTCAGTCTCACTCCAGCCACAGACAGCAACTGGCTCTGAACCTACCCAGCCCACTGAAACACCAAAACCCAGAGAACTGACAGCAAACCGCTGCAGTGAGGAAGGGGCAGGACTCAGCTCAAGGGAGCCACTCACTAGTCAGCAGCTCATAAGCAAACTAGGGGACAAAAACTTGACTCCACCTTAAAATTACAGTATCAATTAATTTATACAAATGAGATGTTGCCTAACAAAAGATGTTCAGCAGGTTTCCGAGTTGCCAGTTAAAGTGATTCCATAGAAAACATTACCTGAGATACCCAAAACCAGCAGGTTTGTGGGTGAACACTCACTCAGTCTCAGAGTTGCTGGTACTAAACCAAAGGTTTCAAAGCCTCGTGGAAGCTCACCAAAAAGTTCACCACATTTCCATGTCGTTTTGCATAGGATTGTGTGCCAAGACCACAGCACTGCAATGAAACCCCTCAAGTGTCACATCCTGGACATGGGAACAAGGAAGATGCAGAGAAGGAGACTTTTCACCACAGGCTAAAACGTCTGGCAGAAAGGGAGGAGGTAAAGGAACTCTTGGAGAAGATGTAAAGAGTGGGTTTGGTGGGTGATACGGAAAATTCACATGAAGTTCAATGCCTTTTTACACACAGAACTAGAAACAGCTCACATGACCTGAGAGTAACCTCTTCAATAGAGCTCACTCTACACAGATACATGTACACATACCAACACTCAGAGATCAGCCCCTCACCCACAGCTTCTCACACTCAGCCCTGCAAACAACCTGAAATCCCAGCAGTTGGTTCTGTACACACCCAGCCACACAAACTGCACCACCAACCATACGGGAGAAGGTGCTGCTGACTGTACCATCGCATCAGAAAACGGCTTGAAACCCAAAATGATTTAATCATCACATGCTTCCCAGTTAGTTTTTTAGCACTGCCACTTTGTTGGTCTTGCACTTCATGGTAGTGCCTTATCTGAGCACCCACCAATTAATGGCCTGGTCACAGTATGCCCAAAGCCTCATTAGGCAGAGGGGGATTTATGAAATGCTGAACCCTGGTGTGGCTGTGCACTCACAATCCATTGCTTTGCTTCCCCATTTCCACATCTGCAGAAGCAGTCTTTAAACGAGCCAGGGTATTTTTGAGCTCTGACAGTTTAAATCCTCAAGTGACATCACCTGAAGTCGGAGCACAGCTGCCTTATTCCTCTGGCACAGCAGCAAGCCAAAGTAAGCAGGAGCCTCGTTTATGGGCTTACAGCACACCTTGAGATAATGAAAGCACTGGTGAGACTTGCCCTGCAGAGCCAGGCCTCTCCTTGCACGGCTTTTTTCCGCCCTCTCCTCAGCTTTGGGGTAAAACCCAAAAATTTTAGCACCAGAGCAGCCCAGTGATCCAGCCGAGGGGGCACATAGCAGGGCCAGCACAAACCCCACGGCCACTGTCCCGGGGGTTTGGTGGCAAAGAACACAGAGTTGGTGTCCCACCAGAGAAAATGATAAAAATCACCAAGATTGCACAAAGGGTGGCAAAAACCAACCTCCCCAAGCTACTTCCCATGGTGCACCCGAGCTTGCCTGCCCACACTTCACCTTGCACACATGGGCACGGTTGTTTACGAGCATTCAGGGCAGCTTAAGGGTGTAAATCACATTAATCCAGGCAACAAAGCCACTGCGCTCATCCGCGGGTGAGTTACTAATCCCTCCACACCACAGCCGTTCCTATCTCACCTCCTAACCCTCGAGGAGGAAAAGAAATACCTTTTAACAGGGTAGGTAGCTCAGTGGATCCCACCGTCTATCTGAGTCCAGCTTTCAATAGCTTTGAGCAACAGTCATGGGTCTCCCCACAAGCCTGCGGATTTTCTGGGACGCAGACCAAGCCAGTCAGAGGCTTCCCTCTTCTTATGGAAAGGGGAATACAGGTCAAAAATATTTATTTCTTTTTAATCACTCCATTACCAAGTCCTCCCCACAAGACAGGCTTGCAGCTGCTTTGAAAAAGCAGGGTTTGGTTTCAATGTGTTTGACTCACACTCTGAACATCTATTTTAATTCGGTAGAACAAAAGCCTGCTGGCTCTAATTAAGGTAAATAATATCAAGTTTAACAGAAAAGTGTTAAGAAATTGTGCCGGGAAACGTTCACTGCAAATTTTTGAAATACAGAAGGCACTGGCCGTCACCCTCAGCAACTGCTACCACAAAAGCATTTTTTCTCCTTAAAGCAGCCACGGGCGGGCTGCGCATCCCATAAATTGCAACTGTCAAAACACCCAAGTCGCGGGAGATGAGGAGAAAAGATCCACGCAGCTCGGCTGGGAGTGCCAGGACCCCAGGATTACCTGCTTTGTTCAAGGAAAACACCGGGCCACGAAGGATAAAACCCCAGAGAAACGCAGCTTCCACGCTCCCGGTAACCTCGGTGACCGTGGCTGGTGTTTGGGTTGGTAAATTGCATTTCTGGTGCATGTGTGAAAGATACAGCTCACTGAGTAAACAGCCCTTCAGAGCTGACAGCTTTACAGCCGCAGGCTCGGCGCGACTACTCCTTCCCAGAGGCAGCAAAGCAGTTGGGGAAAGCAGTAAAATAATTATTAAAAAGAAAAAGCTACATAAAGCCATCACATTTACCCTTTCACCAACCCTTTACACAGTTACGAGGCGGGGGCAAAATAAACATTGCCTGTTTTCTGCCCGACAGTGCATCACGGCTGAGAAACACGTCTCTTTTGGTTTGGAAAACATCAGTATTGGAAGCATGGGATAAATGACTGGAAAGTTCTTCCATTATAGTCAGGAACTATATAATTTATATTTTTTTTTTTTTGGCAAAGAGACAGACAAAGCAAGAGAAAGTAATTTAAAATTCAAGGATCATGTGGCTTTAAGAATGTAGGCAGCTTAATGCAATAAAAATAATAATAATAATCAGAGATAAGATGACAGGATGCTTTACAGCCAGAGTCCTCAGGCATCACACACCACCTCCTGCCTTAGGTACTGACTTTCCACCGCTCTAATTGCAGAGAAAACTGACCTTACAGGTTAAAAACATTGAGATTAACCATTTTAAGGCGGTTAAAAGGCTGGACGCTACCCCAAACCCATCCCCTATAGCACCTCCTCCAAGCAGAGCAGCGTTTAAATGACAAATAGAGCGGAGTGGAGGAGCGTTCCCAGCGAAATTAGACCGTAAATCAGAGCCAGGCGGCTCGGAGGGCTCGCCCCGCTCCCCGGCGCGCCGTGCACCGGCTCAGCCCCTCGCACGGAGCGCAGAGCCCGGCTGTGCGGACGAGCCCCGCGGGGTGACAGGAGCCG